>JAKRZT010017871.1:0-25935 GCA_029582215.1 Solanum sparsipilum
TCTGAAAACAAAACAATCACGAGTACACTACTGACATAATAAATCACATCCTAAGACAATAATGAACTTTAGTTATATAATCATAAAGATCACAACCTTTCTAGACATTCGAGAGGCTAGAAACTCTCCCAGAATTCCCTTTTCTTTATTTTCTGAATGCCCTCTTTTAACTGCCCTGCCCCTATTTCTACAGAAAAAACCACCCAATACATGTGTAACTGTCTCATGACAGTTACTAAGTTTCTTAATTGTTTATTTTGGCCTCCTGGAATAAGTTTTTATAACTTGAGGCACATCAGAGACTTAGATGGGAAGAGTTGAAGGCTCTTTCTCCAACTCTTCAAAGAATGTAGATTCCAGTTGAAAACACATGGTGTCGTATATGTGAGGCTCAGACAGTAAGAGAATAATGCAAATCTTTTTCCTAATGTTTCTTTGATCTTTTGATGAAGGACCATCATGAGTCTGAAAAAAATATTTTTGAACTCTGTAAATTCAGATTTTTATGTTTCCGAACTTAAAGTCGAGTGTTCTATATTTGTGTTATGATGTTATGTGAAAGAGTTGAGTGAAAGACTATGTTTTTAGTGATGGCACATATCATCTGATTAAATGATCTAACGGTTTAAGTTTATGTCCGATTTCTGTTTATCAGTCGAATTTACATCTACTTGCCATAGACAAATGAAAGCAAACTCTGATTTGAGTCTCAAAGAAAGAAAAGTCATGTCTTTATTCATAAGATAACAAACACTTTACGGAAACATCACAAACTATGAAAGATAAAGGCTTTTATCTGCATTTTCAGAAGGTCTGTAGACATGAATCCTGCAATTTTCAAAAATGAAGAATTAAAGGTAAGAGCTTTGAGGATGAAGGAGGTCGAAAATACATTGATATATAAAAAATGATCTTAAGAAAGATAAAGATCAAGTTTAATACCTGAAGGTCACTATACACTAATATCTTTTCTTGTGCCTTTTCATTCTCGTAGTAATTCTGTGTTCCAATTGCACAACCAACCTCGAAAACCATGTTGGATATTGAGTTGACAACATTATGTATATTATGGACAGTCCAATAACTAGACCACAACCGTAACCCATGAGAACCGCTTGCCAACTGATCATTAGTGAATCTTCATCTTCTTCTTCTTCTTCTTCTTCTTCTTCTTCTAGACCTAGCTCAGCTGGAGTTGTTGCTTGATCATCACTGCCACAATGTTTTGAGAGTGGCAATCCACGTAACCCATCATTCCCTTGGTATGAACTGTTTTCAAACGTATCAAATTGTTTTCCTTTGGGGATGCATCCAACAAGATGATTGTGAGAGAGATTTAAGACTTCAAGTGACGTGAGGGACACAAGTTGTTGCGGAATTTCTCCGCTGATTTTGTTAGATGAGAGATCCAATGATTCGAGTACAGATAAATTTTGCAACGATGCTAGTATATGACCTTCCAAGACATTATGAGATAAGTTCAAGGTACGAAGTCCAACGAGATCTCCAATAATGTTAGGAATATGACCTTCAAATCTGTTCTTTGAGAGATTGATAATCTTGTTAGAATCCAAAATTCGAACAAATTCATAATCATGTCCCTTTGTTGTAATTGTCAGCAAATAAAAACCAGCAAATTGATCAGAAACATACTGTGGGGTTCTTGTACTCTCATCAATTTTCTTCATGGCTTGCAAATTCCCAAAAAGACTTTCTGGTAAATTACCACTAAATCCATTGGATGATAGATCCATAATTTGAAGTTGCGAAAAAAAGTTTCTATTGCCTGAAGATTTGATGGGACCATGCAACTTATTTGATCTCAAGCTTAAAATCTTCAAATCAGGTAGGTATCCCAACCAGTTTGGAAATGTGTCATTCAACTGATTGTTACCTAGATCAAGAAGTGTCAAATGCTTGCAATTGATCAAAGATCGTGGGACTTTCCCCGTTAGCTTATTCCCATGCAAGCTAATGACCATGAGATAGTTTCCAATACTAAAATTTGTATTGATTGTCCCACTAAGACTGTTGTTGCTCAAATCCAAATTCGAAAGGTTTTCATTCATCTCACCTAAACATTGTGGGATTGTTCCCTCCATATTATTACTTCTCAAATCTAGTAGTACCAATTTTTTCAGATTGCAGATAGTTGAAGCAATCTGTCCACTAATATTATTGTGCGAAAGGAGAAGAAATTCTAGTATTGGCTGGTTCAGGAGTGAATTTGGAATAGGGCCTTCCAGCTGATTTTGTTTTAGATCAACATGAGGCAATGTGTTGGACTTGAACACCTGAATTTTTCCACTGAAATGGTTATCACTCAAGTGTAGCAAAGATAGTGACGGGACGGAGAATATCCAGGAAGGTATAGTCCCATTCAAGTGGTTTGATGACAATTCGAGCCATAGTAGGTTTTGTAGTCCACTTACATTGGTTGGAATTGGACCAGTTAGGTAATTGGATGAAAAATATAATGCTTCAAGTTGCGTCCAGTTTCTGTTAAAGGATAAGAACTCAAGTCGGTCAGCGAAGTTGTTATATCCAAGGTATAACTCCCTAAGCTTTCCAAATCTCGAGAACTGGGAAATCGGTCCTTCAAGATGGTTATAACTAAGGGACAACCACTCTACGTGGGTGAGATTCCATAGAGATTTAGGAATAGGCCCTGACAGATTAGAATAACCATGTCCAACTCATGAAGTGAAGTTAGATGGCTAAATGATTCAGGTATCCTACTAGTAATATTCACATGATAGAGATACAAGTACATGAGTGATGCACTACTATTCAATTTGTTTATGGGAAACCTAACTGTGAGCTTGTGATTGGATGATAAATCGAGAGTTTTTAAGTTGGAAAGGTGGAAAATTCTTTCGGGCAATACCCCACGTAAATGTGTGAGTGAAAGTTCTAGAGTTGTTAAATGAGAAGAAAAAATTGAAGAAATGGTGGAAGAGATGTTCACACCGTAAAGGTCGAGCTCTCTTAATTGGGTTAAGTTCTGAAGGAGCAACTCAAAATTGTAAGGCCCGAGACTAAGACTAAGGTCATATAAACCACCTGAGGGGTTCCATATACAAAGAACGTGTAATTTAGAAAGGTGAGATATTTCAGAAGGGATTAGACCTGTAAAATTTGAATGCGACAAATCAAGATGTGTCAAACTTGAAAACTCACCAAATTTAGGTGAAATGAGCGATCCAGAGAAATTATTATAGGACAAATCAAGCCTTTTGAGATTGAAGAGGTTAAAAAGGCTACTATTGGAATGAAACTTGCCTTGAAGTTCGCTGCAACGGAGATCAAGCTCAATCACTTGTCCTGTCGTCTTGTCACAATGAACTCCATTCCATGAGCAACAATCCGTGCTCTTGTTCCATGAACGAGTTTTTGGATGAGAAAACTCACAATCATAAGAAGCATCAGGATTAATGGTAAACATGTGCTTGAATTGTAGAAGAGAAAGAGCTTGATCTTTGGGGCACAAGGATGACGAGAAAGCAAGTTGACAAAGAAAGGTATATAGCATAAAAAATAAAGTTTTACATAACCCATTTTTTCTCTAAAATGATCAAAACTAATTAAGTTGGTAGAGAAGAAATCAAGAAATGTTTGTTGTGTGTCTATATTCAGTAATTTTGATGAGGTATTTATAGCACAAACTAAGAAATGAAATTTACTATGTACATTTATTTGTTGCTTTGGAGTAATCAATTTCAGGAAGGTCACCTTGTAATTTTCAGTCAATTTTAGAGTTGTCAATTACATATTCACATTCAATGTGTCACACAATATGTAAAGACTATCTCAAGCCATTGAGCCATAATTCAAATGAATGTTGGAAACTATCAATAGTTCACATTCTCAAGTCAACTCAAAGATGTCACAAAAAAGGTCTTTGTTTTGTCTCTCTTAACAACCCTATTTGTCTACTTTGGTTTCGAGCATAAGCTCAACAATGCATCTATTTCCTAGAATTTGTTGTGACAGAACTTATTCTTTTACCTGAATAGCTACCTCATTGAGGAGGGTATAAAATCCAACTTGAAGGGATTTTTATCAATTTTTGTTTAAAAAAGATAAGCAATCTTCGTTTCGACATCAGTAAATCAACAACAGCTTCTGGACTGTTTGATACAGGTGCAAATTGAGGTATCAATGAGCTTTTATTAATTTTCTGTAGCAACACGTCACCATCTAATGGCTCAAAACAGTCCTCCCAATGGATATGAGATTATTCTAATACACCTTTTAACACAATAATAGGACCTTTTCGTCCATTCAGTTTGTTACAAAGAAAATTAATAGTTCCAAGTATGAAGGCCATTTTAATTTTTCAGATATCAACTTGTTTTACTCTTCAAGCTCTTTGAGATTGAAGAGTTGAAAGAGGCTACTATTGTAATATTGAATTCATTGATAATAGTAACAGAAGTTTATCCTTCTGAGACCATGAGGCCGTGTTGGATACTAGATTTTCTGAGTTGTGGACCAAAAGATTCCCATTTCTGATATCTTCGTTTTGGTTCCCTTAACAACCCCCAACAGAACTTTCCCTTTCTATTACAAAACAAAAAAACGAAGAAGAAAATTTCTACATTACTTTCTCTCCACCTCAAGATACACATGTTAAAGCATTTGACCTTGTGTTTGTTAGCAAATTAAACTTTTAAGAAAAGAATGAGAATTTGTTCAGATGAAAATATCAAGTTAAATTCAAATGTTTATTAATATAGTATAAGTTATGATATTCACCTGTTGTCCATCAACTCTGTCTTTCAGCATGATCTTATTAGGTCCATTAGTCCATTTTTCATTCCAAAGAAAATTAAAAAATGAAGGTCATTTTTTAAAACTTTCAGAGTAAATTCACATATCAACTTCTTTTACTTATCTTGAAATAAAATTTATACAACTAAAAAGTTCATGTAGTTATCTACACAACCATGCATTCTGTCCGATACCTTATTATAGACAAAAATGTCACAAAAAATATCTTTGTTTCGTCTCTCTTAACGACCCTCAACACTCACCACATGACACCACACAAATTTCCCTTTTCTATTACAAAAAAAGAAGATAATTTATCTAGGAATAGGACCACCACAAAACTTAATAGTTTATGATAAGAGTATTACTTGGCGTATAAACCTTGACAGAAACATTACAATTGTGCCAGCTCTAAGAATTGTCAAGAATGTATGGTTTGTATATAACTTTATATCTTAGGAATAAGGCATCACTTTGCTAATGCATTAACTGGAAATCTATTCTGAATACAGCGCCTTACATAGATTCAATACCACTGGAACTTATAGGTGTGTGGGACTGCTGCTCTTGTCTTCTTGGAGAGTAGAACAGAAGAAACACGTCGTTATAGTCCTCAAAGTTCAGTGATGGAAGACGGGATATCCAGGATAGCGTATATAGTCCAATTCAAGTAATTTGATGACAGTATGAGAAACTGTAGATTTTGTTAGGAAATTGATTGAATGATCTGAGGATTCAAATTCTGTCCAATTTCTGTTATATACCATAGGAAATAGTTAACAAATAATTAGACAAATGAAAAGGTTGAGTCACAAAGGAAGAAAACTCGTGTATTTATTCATAGGCTAACAAACACTTCATGAAACATCAGAAACTAATTACAACAACAAACTCAGTGTAATCCCATTGGTGGGGTTTGACCGTCCTGTACGCAGACCTTACCCCTACCTTGAAGGTACAGAGGTTGTTCCCCATAGATTCTTGCCTCAAAGAAAGATGTAAAATAAGGCAGTAGCAATAAGCAGAAAAAAACAACAAGATAATAAAGTAATCGAGGCTAAAGAAAAGTCATGTCTTTATTCATAGATAACAAATAGTGGATGGACCAACAAGGGTTGTGGTGGAGTGGTAAGTACTCATTCATCCTTAACCAAGAGGTCTCGGTCGAGGCCCCTTGGGTACGGAGTCCCGGCCCGAATCCGAATTTAGTCGGGCTCCAATGTGGGTACCGTACACCGGGTGGTAAACCAAAAAACAAATACTTTATGGAAACATCACAAACAATGAAAGATAAAAGGTTTTTATCTGCATCTTCAGAAACTCTGTAGACATGAATCCTGCAATTTTAAAAAATGAAAGAATTAAAAGTAAGAGCTTTGAGGATGAAGGAGGTCGAAAATACATTGATATATGAAAAATGATCTTAAGAAAGATAATGATCAAGTTGAATACCTGGAGGTTGGTACTCACTAATATTTTTTCTTGTGCCTTTTCATTCTCGTAGTAATTCTGTGTTCCAATTGCACAACCAACCTCGAAAACCATGTTGGATATTGAGTTGACAACATTATGTATATTACGGACAGTCCATTAACAAGTCCACAACCATAACCCATGAGAACCACCTGCCAACTAATTATTGGTGAGTCTTCTTCTTCTTCTTCTTCTTATTGATCTAGCTCAACTGGAATTGTTGCTTGTGGTACCCTATCATCACCGCCACAATGTTTTGAGAGTGGCAATCCACGTAACCCATCATTCCCTTGGTATGAACTGTTCTCAAACGTATCAAATTGTTTTCCTTTGGGGATGCATCCAACAAGATGATTGTGAGAGAGATTTAAGACTGCAAGAAATGTGAGGGATGCAAGTTGTGGTGGAATTCCTCTGCTGATTTTGTTAGATGAGAGATCCAATGATTCGAGCACGGATAAATTTTGCAATGATGCTGGTATATGACCTTCCAAGACATTATGAGATAAGTTCAAGGTACGAAGTCCAATAAGATCTCCAATAATGCTTGGAATATGACCTTCAAATCTGTTCTTTGAGAGATCGATAATTATTTGTGTAGTCAAAACTCGAGGAAGTTCATGATCCAGTCCCTTTGTTGTCACTATCAAAGAGTTTGTGTAATAATTAGAATCTGCTACATACTCTGGGGTTCCACTGTTCTCATCAATTTTTTTCATGGCTTGAAAATTCTCAAAAAGGCTCATAGGTAAATCTCCACTAAATCCATTGGATGAGAGATCTGTGACTCGAATTTGAACAAACAAGTTGTCAGTCCTTATAGGGCCATAGAACTTATTTGATCTCAACTTTAAAATCTGCAAATCAGGTAGGTCTCCCAACCATTCTGGAAATGTGTCATTCAACTCATTGTTACCTAAATCAAGAAGTTGCAATTTTTTACAATTGATCAAAGATCATGGAACTTTCCACTCTAGCTTATTCCCATGCAAGCTAATGACCCTGAGTATGTTTCCAATATTTAAAGTTGTATTAATTGTCCCACTAAGACTATTGTTGCTTAATTCCAATACCTCAACTGCACTCATCTCACCAGAACATTGTGGAATTGTTCCCTCCAAGTAATTGCTTCTCAAATCTAACAAATCCAATGCTTTCAGATTGCACATAGATGAAGCAATAGGACCTTCTAACTGATTTTTGTTTAGATTAATGATACCTAATGCTTTGGACTTGAACTCCGGAATTTTCCCACTGAAAGTGTTATCACTCAAGTCTAACACTGTCAGTGAAGGAAGGGAGAATATCCAGGAAGGTATAGTCCCATTCAAGTAGTTTGACGACAAGTAGAGTATTTGTAGGTTTTGCAGTCCACTTACGTTGGATGGAATTGGACCAGTTAGGTCATTGGACGAAAAATCTATTATTTCAAGCTGCGTCCAGCTTCTGTTAGAGGATAAGAGTTCAAGTCGTCCATCCAAGTTGTTTTTTCTAAGTGATAAGTACCTGAGTTTCCCGAATCTCAGGAGCTGGGGAATTGGTCCTTCAAGATGGTTATCATCAAGGAACAAAGACTCTATGTTGGTGAGATTCCATAGAGGTTTAGGAATGAGCCCTGAGAGATTGGAATGACTCATGTCCAACTTATGAAGTGAAGTTAGATGACTAAATGATTCAGGTATCCTACCAGTAAAAATCACATCATAGAGATATAAGTACATGAGTGATGCACTGCTATTCCATTTGGTTGTGGGAAACCTAACAGTGAGCTGGGGATTTTCTGATAAATCAAGGGATTCTAAGTTGGAAAGGTGGAAAACTCTTCCGGGCAATATCCCACGTAACTGTGTGCGTGGAAGCCGTAGAATTGTTAAATGAGAAGTGAAATTTGAAGGAATGGTGGAAGATATGTTCACGGAGTCAAGGTGGAGCTCTCTTAATTGGGTCATGTTCTTAAGGAGCAGTTCAAAATTGTGAGGACTAAGCTCATATAGACCACCGATACGAAGAACGTGTAGTTTAGAAAGGAGAGAGATTTCAGAAGGAATTAGACCTATAAATTTGAACCCCACAAATGAAGATGCGTCAAGCTAGAGAACTCACCAAATTTAGGTGAAATCAGCGATCCTGTGAAATTATTATAAGACAGATCAAGCCTTTTGAGATTGAAGAGTTGAAAGAGGCTACTATTCGAATGAAACTTTCCTTGAAGTTGGCTGCAACGCAGATCAAGCTCAATCACTTGTCCTATTGTCTTGTCACAATGAACTCCATCCCATGAGCAACAATCTGTGCTCTTGTTCCATGAAATAGTTTTTGGATATGAATGAATGTATGTATAAACATAACAATAATCATAAGCATTACGATTAATGGTAAACATGTTCTTGAATTGTAGAAGAGCAAGAGCTTGATCTTTGGGGCACAAATGAGGCAAGGAGGAGGAGAAAGCAACTTGACAGAGAAAGGTATATAGCATAAGGAATACAAGTTTTACACAATCCATTTCTGCACTAAAAATGATCAAAACTAATTAAGTTGGTAGAGAAGAAATCAAGAAATGTTTGCTTTGTGTGTCTATTCAATCATTTTGATGAGGTATACATAGCACAAATTAAACAAAGAAAAACTTACAACTAGTTAACCTAGTCATTTTTTGTCACTTCGAAGCTGTCAATCATATATGAACATTTAATGTGTCATACAAATGAATGCAGGAAACTATCAATAGTTCACATTCTCAATTCAAATGAAAGTAACAACACAAAGTCCCACCACTTGTATATAACACATTACACATGCATTTTATGGGATACCTTATTATAGACGACTTAAATGGATTCCAGGAATAGGACCACCACACGACTTAATTGTTTAGGATAAGAGTATTACTTGGTGTATAGACCTTGAAAGAAACATAACTTTATATCTTAAGAATAGGACAGTCACTTTGCTAATGCATTAAGGTTACACTCTAAATACAGCGCCTTACAAGTAACATAGTGCGCCAGCTCCAGCCAATTTTCCACAAGAATTGACCTTCTGATGGAGGACATTGCAGGCGTCCATACATGGCATGTTCTTCATAGATTCAATAACACTGATTCATTAAGTACAACTAGATTAAACATTTTTTTATATCTTCCTAGAACTTATAGGTGAGTGTGAAACTGTTGTTCTTGTCTTCTTGGAGAGTAGAACGGAAGAAACACGTTGTTATAGTCCTCAATGTTCAGTGATGGAAGGGACGATATCCAGGATGGCATATATCGTTCGAGTCAAGTAGTTTGATCACAATATGAGAAACTATAGATTAAATGATCTGAAGATTCAAATTCTGTCCAATTTCTGTTTTATCAGTTGAATATGTCAACGAATAATTAGGCTGAATTTATTTCCACACAAATGAAAACAAATTTTGGTTGAGTCACAAAGGAAGAAAACTCATGACTTTACTCATAGGCTGACAAACACTTCATGAAACTAACAACAACAAACTCAGTGTATCCCCTGACCGTCTTGGGAGGATAGTGTGTACGTCTACCTTACCTCTACCTTGAAGGTAGAGAGGTTGTTTCTGATAGATTCTCAACTCAAAGAAAGATGCAAAAGAAGATAGTAGCAACAAGCAGAAAATACAACAAGATAATACAGTAATCGAGGCTAAAGAAACAAGTAATAAATATCTTAGATAAATATTTGAAACTATGAAAATAAAGCTTGCAATTTGGAGGGCAATTATTTGAATCCTGGAGACTAATAGACATTAATCAGAAGCAAATATACTCCCCATACCCCTATGTGCAAAGTTTAGTAAGTTTAAGGTAAATATTTTTTAATTATTATGACACTTTTACCGCGGATAAAGTTCAATGACTATTCTTGAGATAGATCCTATTTGTATAACTATATTGTTTTCAATTACATCAATTTTTAATTACAAAAATATAAAGAAAAATGTTCTCTATTTTCCTTTATGAGTTACGATTACTTTCAAGATCGCACAAGTCTGTTACATAAATTCACCAAAACAAAGCAAGACACTCAGAAATAAATAAAATTTCAAAGATCTTAAGCCTAAATCAATAGTGGAAATACGAAGGTCATCATTTGAATTTTAACTTCAGACAATAATCTTTTTTTTCTTCTTGAATAAAATTTTATATAATTAAAATATTACATAAAAGTACTAGAAACCACAATTTACTATTAAGAATATATTTCTAATTTTTTTAATAAAAAGAACTGTCTCACTATTCAAATAAAAATTATTTAGGGGATAAACTTCACATAAGAAAAGTTTGAGGACCATTTTAGCATTTAAATTACTATCATAAACAGATCACCAAGGGAGATTATTTCCCATTACCCAATTGAATGTTTGAAGCCCTAATTTATCAGTGAAATCAGTGGAGCAAAAAGGGATATTTTTTTCTTAATTTTCTAGTTTCAAAAGCTAAGCAGAGAAACCTCATTTGGTTAAAAATCAAGAATTTGCAGCTTAAAGGTATTTTTTTTTGTTTTTATAGCATAGTACAGAAACCCCATTTGGTTAAAATTCAAGAATTTGCAGGTTAAAGGTGATTTTTTTTTTGTTTTTATAGCATAGTAGAGAAACCCCATTTGGTTTAAATTCAAGAATCTACAGTTGAAAGGTGAATTTTTTATGTTTTATAAGCATAGTAGAGAAACCCCATTTGGTTAAAAATCAAGAATTTGCAGCTAAAAGGCAGAACAAAAGTTCCTCTTGTTCTATTTTCTGTTCACAAATGAGCTAACTGCAATAATATGTTGTTGAAGTATTGAATTTGGTAACAAAAAGGGTGAATCTTGCTACTTAAAACTAGCTCTTTTTTCTTCTTTGATCTTTAGTTAGAATGATTCTGAACTTTGCTTCAAAGTTTGGAATTTTTTTTTTCTTTACTGGGGTTTATGTTTTGACCCTTTTGTATTAGATGGAATTCTTTGTTAATTTCATGTTTTACAAACAAAATATGCTAACTTTCCCATGAAATTCGTTGAGGGGTAAACGTATTCTTTGAACCAGCAGCGGAGCTAGGATTTTCACTAGAAGGTTCATAATATGAATAAGTAAACAATGGAAGAAGCCGAAACAATGTAATTTTCCGTCCCCCTCGGCCCTAGTTGGCTCCGCCCCTGCTTTGAACCCATTTTGGAAATTTCTGATTGTTAAGTTTGGAACTTTTTTGTTTGTTTGAGGTTATGTTTTTGTTAATCCTTTTGCATTTGATATAATTGTATGGTTTAATGTGCTTGCCTTCTTTGTTTATTTCATGTTTTACAGCAAAAAAAAAGCTAATAATATCATGAAAAGTGTATCAACTTTTCTTTGAACCCACTTTGAAAATTTCTGATTGTTAAAGTTTGAAACTTTTTGGTTTGTTGTCACTATCGTCATATGTTTTTATTTTATGTTTTGTAAAGATGCAGAGATTAGAGACTATTCTGCTTGAGATTTACCTATGTAGGTGGTTTTCATTTTTTGTTGACTCGTATTTGGATAATGCTTTTGTTCCTACAACCATTTTTTAAAATCATCTTGTTTTATAGTTACTAGTTGTTGATTCTTATCCTGTATTTAGAATTTTGTTTTGTTCCAAGAACGTAAAATTTAAGATGCTTTTACTTACATGGAAAACACTGCTTTTAATCCTGTATTTGAAGATGTTTGGTTAATCCTCGTGCTATTGTGACCTTCCTATGGATTGTGATTTGAGTACATTCAGCCTTCATAAGAAACTTCGGTTAAATTCATTTCATTTCTTGGTCAGGTTTATAGTTTTAAAGATTGTTACCTTTTTGGCTCTGTGGTCATGTACACTACTACATGATGGGAACTGAAGATAAGACACTGTTTTGTTTCTGTCATTGGGGTGGGAAGAATAAGGTGCTTCCAGATGGATCCACTTCGTATGTAGGAGGAATTACGGATCAGATTATTGTGAAGGCAGGCATAAAGTACAATGATTTTGTGAATGCAGTTTTAGACCGATTAGGCATTGATCCTTCAGATAAGGTCCTGCAGTTTACAGTGAAGTTTGATAGGGCCCAATTGATACGGCTGAGAGACCAAGAAGGTGTCAATACTTTGTTACAATTTAATGATGGTTTTGCCCATGTTTATGCATCAAGTTCGGAGAAGGAGCCTAATTCTGAAGTTGCTCCTAATATGGCTACCACTAGGTAATAGCTGTTATTTTATTTTTTAGACAACCAAGAAATCCGTTTGTGACCCGCCCTTTGGACCAATCACAGTCTTCTAAACTCGGTGGATAATGGTCCCGCCGCTCTACCCTTCTCCACTTAAATACCGGGCTTCGCCTTGCATGGTGTGGGGCTTGAACCTGCAATCTAAGCCACAAATCCTCCACCTTTTGCCACTCCAGCTAGGCATTGGGGGCTAATAGCCGTCTTATAATGTCCACAAGTTTTGATTATGCAAAGTTTTGTGAATACTTATAGTTTGATTATATATTTTATCACAGGATTTCAACCACTGATGTTGAAGCGGTTTCTCCTGGAAGTGCTGAGGAAGAACAAGTGAGTGCTGATACTCCAATTCCTGCACCGTCGAACCAATGGATCATTGATGGAACTCCAGATGCTGCTGCCAACTGGAGTGAATTACTTGTCAGGGAAGGACAAGCTTTTGAAAATGCAGATGCTTTTAGGCTTGCAGTTTTCAAGTTCTCGACTGCGAATAGATTTCACTACAAAATTTTGCACAATAAACCTAGATATATTAGCATCCATTGATAGACTACCGTTTCTTCCAATAAGTGATTGAAGTTCTGCAGTAATTAAATATAGTCTAATTTAATTAAATAAATATGTGAAAGAAAATCCTAATGAATATCAAGAAACACTTTATAAGAGAAACAAATGGTCTCATAAATATGTGTTATGATGTTATGTGAAAGAGTTAAGTGAAATACAATGTTTTTAGTGATGACACATATCGTCTGATTGAATCATCTAAAGATTTAAGTTTATGTTCAATTTCTTTTTATTGGTCGAATTTATATCTACATGTCATAGACAAATGAAAGCAAACTCTGATTTGAGTCTCAAAGGAAGAAAAGTCGTGTCTTTATTCATAGGATAACAAACACTTTATGTAATAACATCTCATACTATGAAAGATAAAGGCTTTTATCTGCAACTCTGTAGACATGAATCCTGCAATATTCAAAAATAAAGAATTAAAGCTACACACTAATAAATTGATATGTAAGAAGTGATCTTTTAAAAGGATAGAGATGAAGTTAACTACCTGCAGGTATCTACACACTAACATCTTTTCTTGTGTTTTTTCATTCTCGTAATAATTTTGTGTTCCAATTCTACTACCATCCTCGAAAAGCATGCTGGATATTGAGTTGACAACATTATGTATATTACGGACAACCCAATAACAAGTCCACAGCCGTAACCCATGAGAACCGCCTGCCAACTGATCATTGGTGAATCTTCTTCTTCTTCTTCTTCTTCTTCTTGATCTAGCTCAACTGGAATTGTCGCTTGTGGTACCCTATCATCACCACCACAATGTTTTGAGAGTGGAAATCCTCGTAATCCATCATTTCCTTGGTATGAACTGTTCTCAAACGTATCAAATTGTTTTCCTTTGGGGATGCATCCAACAAGATGATTGTGAGAGAGATTTAAGACTTCAAGTGATGTGAGGGATGCAAGTTGCTTCGGAATTTCTCCGCTGATTTTGTTAGATGAGAGATCCAATGATTCGAGCACAGATAAATTTTGCAATGAAGCTGGTATATGACCTTCCAAGACATTATGAGATAAGTTCAACGTACGAAGTCCAACGAGATCTCCAATAATGCTTGGAATATGACCTTCAAATATGTTGTTTGAGAGATCAATAATCATGTTAGTAGCAAGAATTGGAGCTGACTCATAATCATGCCCCTTTGTTGTAATTGTCGTCAAATAATCATAATAATTAGCATATTGATCAGAAACATACTGTGGGGTTCTTGTACTCTCATCAATTTCCTTCATGGCTTGCAAGTTTCCGAAAAGACTTTCGGGTAAATTCCCACTAAATCCATTGGATGATAGATCCATAATTTGAAGCTGCGAAAACAAGTTTCTATTCCCTGAAGATTTGATGGGACCATGCAACTTATTTGATCTCAAGCTTAAAATTTTCAAATCAGGTAGGTCTCCCAACCAGTTTGGAAATGTGTCATTCAATTCATTGTTACCTAGATCAAGGAGTTTCAAATGCTTGCAATTGATTAAAGATCGTGGGACTTTCCCCGTTAGCGTATTCCCATACAAGCTAATGACCCTGAGATAGCTTCCAATACGAAAAGTTGTATGAATTGTCCCACTAAGATTGTTGTTGCTCAAATCCAAATTCCAAAGGTATTTATTCATCTCACCCAAACATTGTGGGATTGTTCCCTCCAAATTAGTACTTCTCAAATTTAGCACATTCAGAGCTTTCAGATTGCAGATAGTTGAAGCAATCTGTCCACTGATATTATTGTGCGAAAGGAGAAGAAATCTTAGGCTTGTCTGGTTTAGGAGTGAATTTGGTATAGGACCTTCTAGTTGATTTTGTTTTAGATCAACTTCAGACAATGTTTTGGACTTGAACTCCTTAATTTTTCCACTGAGATGGTTATCACTCAAGTCTAACCATTGCAGTGAAGGAAGGGAAAATATCCAGGAAGGTATAGTCCCATTCAAGTGGTTTGATGACAAGTAGACTGATTGCAGGTTTTGTAGTCCACTTACATTGGTTGGAATTGGACCAGTTAGGTAATTGGATGAAAAATCTAATGCTTCAAGTTGCATCCAGTTTCTGTTAAAGGATAAGAACTCAAGTCGGCCAACGAAGTTGTTATATTCAAGGTATAACATCCTAAGCTTTCCAAATATCGAGAACTGGGAAATTGGTCCTTCAAGATGGTTATTATCTAGGTACAAAACCTCTATGTTGGTGAGATTCCATAGAGGTTTAGGAATAGGCCCTGACAGATTAGAATAACCCATGTGCAACTCATGAAGTGAAGTTAGATGGCTAAATGATTCAGGTATCTTACCAGTAATATTCACACCATGGAGATATAACCCCAAGAGTGATGCACTGCTATTCCAGTTGGTTGTGGGAAACCTAACTGTGAGCTGGGATTGTTTGATAAATAGAGAGTTTTTAAGTTGGAAAGGTGGAAAACTCTTTCGGGCAATATCCCACGTAAATGTGTGAGTGAAAGTTCAAGAGTCGTTAAATGAGAAGAGAAATTTGAAGGAATTGTGGAAGAGATGTTCACATCATAAAGGTCAAGCTCTCTTAATTGGGTCAAGTTCTTAAGGAGCGATTCAAAATTGTGAGGTCCGAATCTAAGCTCATATGGATAAACATTAGAGATACGAAGATTGTGTAATTTTGAAAGATGAGATATTTCAGAAGGAATTTGACCCGAAAAACTTGTAACTGTTAGATCAAGATGTGTTAAACTGGAGAAGTCACCAAATTTAGGAGAAATGAGCGATCCAGAAAAATTATTATAAGACAAATCAAGGCTTTTGAGATTGGAAAGTTGAAAGAGGCTACTATTGGAATGAAACTTGCCTTGAAGTCCGCTGCAAGTGAGGTTGAGCTCAATCACCTGTCCCGTCATCTTGTCACAATGTACTCCATCCCATGAGCAACAATCTGTGCTCCTATTCCATGCAAGAGTTTTCGGATATGAATGAACCTCTAAAAAGTCATAACAATAATCATAAGCATTAGGATTAATGGGAAACATGTTCTTGAATTGTAGAAGAGCAAGAGCTTGATCTTTGGGGCACAAATGAGGTAAGGATGAGGAGATAACAAGTTGACAGAGAAAGGTATATAGCATAAGAAATACAAGCTTTACACAATCCATTTCTACACTAAAAATGATCAAAACCAATTAAGTAGGTAGAGAAGAAATAAAGAAATGTTTGCTTTGTGTGTTTATTCAACAATTTTAATGAGGTATATATAGCACAAATTAAGCAAAGCTATTGGGTACGTAGTCATTGTCAGTCAATTTAAACTTGTGAATCTCATATGCCGATTCAATGTGTTACACAAGTGAATGCCGGAAACTATCAATAGTTCACATTCTTAAGTCAACGCACAAAGTCCCACCACTTGTATATAACACATTACACATGCATTTTGTCTGATACCGTATTATAGACAAAGATGTCACAAAAATTATCTTTGTTTTGCCAACTTAATTGGATTCCAGGAATAGGACCACCACACAACAAAATTGTTTAGGATAAGAGTATTACTTTGAAAGAAACATAACAACTTTATACCTTAAGAATAGGAGAGTCACTTTGCTAATGCATTAAGGTTAGACTGGAAATCTACTCTGAATACAGCACCTACATAGTGCACCAGACTAATGTGCAAAGTTTAGTAAGTTTAAGGCAAATAATTTTTATGGATAAAGATCAGTGGCCATTCTTGAAATAGATCATATTTGTATAAATATATTGTTTTCAAATACATCAATTTCTAATTAAAAGATATAAAGAATTTCATGACTGTATTGATCTTACTGGCAAGAAAAAATGTTTTCTATTTTCCTTAGATTACTTTCGAGACCGCACGAGTTTGTTACATTAATTCATCAACAAAGCAAGACACTCAAAAATAAATAAATTCCAAAGATCTTAGGCCTAAATCAATAGTGGAAATACGAAGGTCGTCATTTTAATTTTAACTTCAAACAATAATCTTTTTTTTTTTCTTCTTGAACAAAATTTTATATAATTAAAATATTACATAAAAGTACTAGAAACCACAATTTACTATTAACAACATATTTCTAATTTTTTTTAATAAAAAACAACTGTTTGACTCATCAAATAAAAATTATTTAGGGGACAAACTTCATATATTCAAAGGTTGGGGACCATTTCAGCATTTAAATTACTATCATAAATAGAATACCGGCATCACCAAGGGAGATTATTTCCCATTACCCAATTGAATGTTTGAAGCCCTAATTTATCAGTGAAATCAGTGAAGCAAAAAGGGATTTTTATTTTTATTTTTACTTTTTTAGTTTCAAAAGCTAAGTAGAGAAACCCCATTTGGTTGAAATTCAAGAATCTGCAGTTGAAAGGTAATTTTTTTTATGTTTTATAAGCATAGTAGAGAAACCCCATTTGGTTTAAATTCAAGAATCTGCAGTTGAAAGGTGAATTGTTTATGTTTTATAAGCATAGTAGAGAAACCCCATTTGGTTAAAAATCAAGAATTTGCAGGTTAAAGGTAATTTTTTTTTTGTTTTAATAGCATAGTAGAGAAACCCCATTTGGTTAAAAATCAAGAATTTGCAGCTAAAAGCTAGAAAAAAAAAAGTTCCTCTTGTTCTATTTTCTGTTCACAAATGAGCTTACTGCAATAATATGTTGTTGAAGTGTTGAATTTGGAAACAAAAAGGATGAATCTTGGTACTCAAAACTAGCTCTTTTTTTCTTCTTTGATCTTTAGTTAGAATGATTCTGAACTTTGCTTCAAAGTTTGGATTTTATTTTATTTTTGATTTGCTGGGGTTTCTGTTTTGATCCTTTTGTATCAGATGAAATTCTCTGTTAATGACATGTTTTACAAACAAAATATGCTGACTTTCCCATGAAATTCGTCGAGGGGTAAACGTATTCTTTGAACGTGTGGCGGAGCTAGGATTTTCACTAAGGGGTTCAAAATATGAACAAGTAAACAATGGAAGAAGCCGAAACAGTGTAATTTTCCACCCCTCCCCCCCTGGCCCTGTTTGGCTCTGCCCCTGCTTTGAACCCATTTTGGAAATTTCTGATAAAGTTTGGAACTTTTTTGTTTTCTTGAGGTATGATTTTGTTAATCCTTTTGCATTTGATAAAATTGTATGATTTAATGTGGTTCCCTTCTTTGCTTATTTCATGTTTCACAGCAAAAAGCTAATAATATCATGAAAAGTGTATCAAGTTACCTTTGAACCCAAGTTGAAAATTTCCAATTCTTTGTTAAAGTTTGAAACATTTTGTTTGTTGACACTATCATCATATGTTTTTATTTTATGTTTTGTAAACATATCAGAGATTGGAGACTATTCTGCTTGAGATTAACCTATGTAGGTGGTTTTCCTTTTTTGCTGACTCCTATTTGGATAATGCTTTTGTTCCTACAACCATTTTTTCAAATCATCTTGTTTTTGAGGTACTGGTTGTTGATTCCTATCCTGTTTTTGGAATTTGATTTGTTCCAAGATCATAAAGTTTGAGATGTTTTTACTTACAAGGAAAACACTGCTTTTTATCCTATATTTGAAGATGCTTGGTTAACCCTCGTGCTATTGTGACCTTCCTATGGATTGTGATTTGAGTACATTCAGCCTTCCTAAGAAACTTCGGTTAAATTCATTTTATTTCTTGGTCAGGTTTGTAGTTTTGAAGATTGTTACCTTTTTTGTCTCTGTGGTCATGTACACTACTACATGATGGGAACTGAAGATAAGACACTGTTTTGTTTCTGTCATTGGGGTGGGAAGAATAAGGTGCTTCCAGATGGATCCACTTCGTATGTAGGAGGAATTACGGACCAGATTATTGTGAATACAGGCATAAAGTACAATGATTTTGTTATGACAGAACTTATTCTTTTACCTGGTTCTAATGGCTCAAAACAGTCCTCCCAATGGTTCTAATACATCTTTTAACACATTAATAATAAGCCATTTTCGTTCATTCAGTGTGTTACAAAGAAAATTAATAGTTCCAAGTATGAAGACCATTTTAAAATTTTCGAGGTAAATTCAGATATCAACTTGTTTTACTCTTCAAGCTTTACGAGATTATCCTTCTGAGACCATGAGGCTGTGTTGGAACTTTCCCTTTCTATTACAAAACAAAAATGCAATTCATAGCTTTAGTTGCATTTAAAATGTTGGCTTCCATGTAGCTTCAGTTGTTAATTTTGATACTCTTGTTCAGAATTGTTAAGTAAATATACTCTGCTATAATTGATCGATAAAATCATACTATTGTCGAATGCATCCTCCTATCCTAACACAATATTTATGTTATAATAGAATTTTTTGTGTACATATATGCAGGCATGGATTCACGAGTGGTGGTAATTTCACTTATTATCTAGTGAGCACATGTTAATGATATTTCATCCATTCTTTTGTAAATATGGTGAGCTGATCAAATTTTCTAGCAGCTAGGCTTCTTGGATTATTGTGATAAATTAGTTAAATCTAGCATAGGTGAAAATGCTTTATACAGTGGAGTTTATTGGCTTTGGTTTTGTATAGACATACATTTGAATTCCTATACCTTTTGCTAAAAAATAGAATGTTTGTTGCCTTATTGACAAAGGCTTTAATTTGTCATTAAAAATATTCATTTGTTTGGTTCTTTACTCTCTTTTTTCTTAGTATATATTCTCAACATGTATAATGTTGGTTTTCTAACTCGAGAGAATTTTTCTCTCGCTAGGGTGTTAATTTGAGGTGGTAATTTATCACTATAATTTATTGAACACTAGGCGGAAAATTGAAAGAAAAATCATCACTGCTATTTATTTATTTTATCCTTTTTGTTCACTTGATTTTCACAAGAAAAATCCCATAGAACATGGTTATGCACACAAACATAGTTTATTCAAAATTAGGGACACAAACCCCTAGTAACATTTCTTTATTTAATGCCGTCAGTCCATATATTTTACACGTCCGATTTTTTAAAATAAAATATAGCCTAAAACGTTACTCAG
This sequence comes from Solanum sparsipilum, assembly GCA_029582215.1. Lineage (NCBI taxonomy): Eukaryota > Viridiplantae > Streptophyta > Magnoliopsida > Solanales > Solanaceae > Solanum > Solanum sparsipilum. The sequence continues at coordinate 20,048 of JAKRZT010017871.1, forward strand.
GAATACGTTTATATATACTAGTTCTGTAAATTTTCAAAAAAAAATATTACTTTGGTGAATTGATTTAAATAATGGCTTACTTTTGTCAAAAAATCACTTTCTCTACGCCTCAAGATACACATGTTTAAGTATTTGACCTTGTGTTTGTTACCAAATTCAACTTTTAACAAAAGAATGAGAGTTTGTTCCAATGAAAATATCAAGCTCAATTCAAATCTTTATTAAAATAGTAAAAGTTATGATATTCACCTGTTGTCCATCGACTTTGTCTTTCAGCATGATCTTAGGTCCATTAGTCCATTTTCGTTCTAGAGAAAATTAAAAAATGAAGGTTACTTTTTAAAATTTTCATAGTAAATTCAGATATATATCGACTTCTTTTACTTATCTTGAAATAAAATTTACACAACTAAAAAGTTCCACAAACATACTCTTCAAATGAAAATTACTACGTATATGTATGTTTACAAGTGATGGAAGGGACGATAAATAAGATAGCTTAGAAAGATTCAAATGAAAGAAACAACGTAACACAAAGTCCCACCACTTGTAATAACACATACATTTTGTTTGAATGTCACAAAAAAATATCTTTGTTTTGCTCTCTTCACACACACCACACAACTTGACAGAAACAAGTGATGGAAGACAGTGAAGGAGTCCAGACATGGCATGTTCTTCATAGGCTAACAAACAAACTCAATGTAATCGATAGTCTGTATACAAACCTTACCACTACCTTGAAGGTCGAGAGGTTATTTTCGATAGATTCTCGGCTCAAAGAAAGATGAAAAGAATGCAGTAATATAAGCAGAAAAAACGACAAGATAATACAGTAATTGAGGCTAAAGAAACAACAAGCAGTAATAAAAATCTAAGATGAAACAACAGAAACTATGAAAATAAAGCTTGTATTTGGAGACTTAAAGACATTAATCATTTACTAAAGGTATGAGTAAATAAGAAGTTTAACATGTACTAATAATTAGAACACATTACAGCAATGCTAATAAGTACCTTATTTATAGACAATAATATATGTTCCCTTATTTATGTTATGGTAAATACTAATAATATCTTTTGCAGCCTCTTCAAATTTTTAAAAAGAAATCCATACTTTGTTGCCTTATTTATAGTTAAGCTAAATGTTAATAAAAAAAAATTTACAGCCTCTTCAGAATTTGTAGATACACTCACAATGTTTTTGGTTGCCTTAATTATGTTATATCAAATGCTGTTAATATCATTTACAATCTTTTAAAATTTGAACACGGTCAGAACTTATGGCATTGTAGCTGTTTTTGGTCCTCTATTTTCCTTCATTAATCCAACATATTTTTAGTCATTAACAACCCTGCCCCCACACAACAGGTTTTGGTTCCCTCAACAACCCTGCCCCCACACAACTTTGCCTTTCTATTACAAAACTAAAAAAGAGAAGAAAATTTCTATGTATTAGTATTCAGAGTTCATGTAGTTATTTGATAACACGGCCAATTGTGAAAACACATGCATTTTGTCTGATACCTTAATATAGACAATAATGAGTCTGTAGATAAATATCTTTGAACTCTGTAACTACAGATTTTTATGTTCCTAAACTTAAAGTCGAGTGTTGCATGTTTGTGTTATGTGAAAGAGTTGAGTGAAATACAATGTTTTTAGTGATCGTCTGATTGATTGATCTAAAGATTCAACTTTATGTCCGATTCTGATTCTCTTTTGTTTTGCTGGTTTGGGTCGATGAGCAGATTGGGCCTTGAGTGTTTTGTGCTTTGGGCTTTTACAGTTCAAGATGCCCAAATCTTCTCTAAGCTATATACCAAATCTCCCTTTCTTAATTTAGCACTGTTTCATTTATGTTACTTGCATCATAAAGGAGGACGAATAGAAATTAATGTATCACAAATAATCATGTTATGATTTCTTCCCGAGCTATGCATTAAGGATATATGAGAAGATGAGGGCAAAGGGGCTGCAACCAAATGAGATTACCTTTGTGTCTGTTCTATCAGCTTGTGCGCATGCCAAGCTTGTCGATTTCAGTTTTAAATTGTTTGAAGCAATGTCTCATGAATTTTGATTGTAGCTAAGATGGAACATTATGGTTGTATCGTTGATCTCTTAGGGAGAACTGGACTACTGCAGGAAGCGTACACTTCATAAAGAAGTAGCATAACTATTGAAGCTGATGCTACTGTCTTGGGGACTCTGATGGGTACTTGTAGACTTCATGGAGCTAATTGAATTGGAAAATGAAGTAGCACAACTACTGCTTGAGTCGCAACGGAATCATTTGTGCTGGCACAGAGAGGTGGGATTATGCTGCTGCCTTGAGAAAAGCAATGTTAGATGCTGGAATACACAAGGTTCCAGCCACAGTTTAATTTAGTGGAGCTGATAACTTCCGCATCAGCTAAGTCATAGCTTGACAGATACATTTTTGTGAAATCTCGACTCATCAAAATCAGTTAAAATGATCCTGCATATGGATTCTGCACAGAGATTAAAGCACTGCCTAAAGAAAGCTGTAGTGGTATCTTGACAAACCTGGTTCCTAAGTCTGTTTGGCTATTTCCTTTTGTTTTTATGAAACTTTTTTTGCCCCGAAACTTTGAAATTGTGGAGCAGTTTGCTAATTAATTAATCTGAGTTCAATAAACCTCACCTATAGTCAAGCTCTTCTGCTTGATTTCGATCACTAGAAATTCTATCACTCAGTTGTGTGTTTATGTCCATCTTATATTGGGCTTTGAACGTTATTGCAGGTCTCCATGCAAGTTATTTTTTTGGGCTGAGGCGTAGTTTGTTGTTGTATATGCTCAGGTCAACTTGTGTTCTATTCGATTAATTCAACCAGTACCGTCTACCTTCCACCAATAGAGATATCGGGTAACTTTGTCATCCGAGACTTAGATATGGGAAGAGTTGAAGGTTCTTTCTCCAACTCTTCAAAGAATGCAGATTCTAGTTGAAAACACAGGATGTTGTCTATGTGAGGCTCAGACAGTAGAGAATAATGCAAATCTTTTTGCTGCTGCTTCAATGAAAAGAGTTAAAAGATAGAAAACAATATTTTTGAATTTTGTAACTACAGATTTTTTATGTTTTTCAATTTCTAGTGAGTATTCTATATTTTTGTTAATGACTTAATGTGAAAGAGTTGAGTGAAACACAATGTTTTTTGTGATGACATGTATCATCCGATTGAATGTTCTAAAGATTCAAGTTTGTGTCCTATTTCTGTTTATCAGTCGAATTTATATCTACATGCCATAGACAAATGTAAACAAAATCTGGTTGAGTCTCAAACGAAGAAAAGTCATGTCTTTATTCATAGGATAAGAAGCACTTTATGGAAACATCATAAACTAAGAAAGATAAAGGCTTTTATCTGCAACCTCAACAACTCTGTAGACATGAATCCTGCAATTTTCAAAAATAAAGAATTAAAGATATACACTAATAAATTGATATATAAAAAATGACCTCAAGAAAGATAAAGATCAAGTTGAATACCTGGAGGTAGCTACTCACTAATATCTTTTCTCATGCCTTTTCATTCTCGTAGTAATTCTGTGTTCCAATTGCACAACCAACATCGAAAACCATGTTGGATATTGAGTTGACCACATTATGTATATTACGGAAAGTCCAATAATAAGTCCACAACCGTAACCCATGAGAACCGCTTGCCAACTGATCATTGGTGAATCTTCTTCTTCTTCTTGATCTAGCTCAGATGGAGTTATTGCTTGTGGTACCCTATCATCATGGCCACAGTGTTTTGAGAGTGGCAATCCACGTAACCCATCATTCCCTTGGTATGAAGTGTTCTCAAATGTATCAAATTGTTTTCCTTTGGGGATGCATCCAACAAGATGATTGTGAGAGAGATTTAAGACGGCAAGAAATGTGAGGGATGCAAGTTGTGGTGGAATTCCTCCGCTGATTTTGTTAGATGAGATATCCAATGATTCGAGTACAGATAAGTTTTGCAATGATGCTGGTATATGACCTTCCAAGACATTATGAGATAAGTTCAAGGTACGAAGTCCAACGAGATCTCCAATAATGCTTGGAATATGACCTTCAAATCTATTCCTTGAGAGATCGATAATTATTTGTGTAGTCAAAACTCTAGGAAGTTCATGATCCAGTCCCTTTGTTGTCACTATCATAGAATTAGTGTAAAAAAAAGAAAATTTATCTGCTACATACTCTCGGGTTCCACTGTTCTCACCAATTGTTTTCATTGCTTGAAAATTCTGAAAAAGGCTCAATGGTAAATCTCCATTAAATCCATTGGATGAGAGATCTATGACTCGAATTTGAGCAAACAAGTTGTCAGTCCTTATAGGGCCATAGAACTTATTTGATCTCAACTTTAAGATCTGCAAATCAGGTAGCTCTCCCAACCATTTTGGAAACGTGTCATTCAACTCATTGTTACTTAAATCTAGAAATTCCAATTTTTCACAATTGATCAAAGATGATGGAACTTTCCCCTGTAGTTTATTGTCATTCAATTTAATGATGATGAGTTGGTTTTCAATACTAAAAGTTGTATTAATTGTCCCACTAAGACTATTGTTGCTTAAATAAAAAATATAAACTTTACTCATCTCACCTAAACATTGTGGGATTGTTCCCTCCAAATTATTACTCCTCAATTCTAACACCATCAATGTTTTCAGATTGCAGATAGCTGAAGCTATCTGTCCATTGATAATATTGTGCGAAAGGAGAAGAGCTTGTAGGAACTTCTGGTTTAGGAGTGACTTTGGAATAGGACCTTCCAGCTTATTTTGTTTTAGAGTAACGATATATAATGTTTTGGACTTGAACTCCTGAATTTTTCCACTGAAAGTGTTATTGCTCAAGTCTAACATTTCCAGTGAAGAAAGGGAGAATATCCAGGAAGGTATAGTCCCATTCAAGTTGTTTGATGACAATAAGAGTGACCGCAAATTTTGCAGTCCGCTTACGTTGGATGGAATTGGACCAGTTAGGGAATTGGACGAAAAATCTAAGGAATCAAGCTGCATCCAGCTTCTGTTAAAGGATAAAAACTCAAGTCGGCCGTCAAAGTTGTTATTTCGAAGTGACAACACCCTGAGCTTTTCAAATATCGAGAACTGGGAAATTGGTCCTTCAAGATGGTTATCACGAAGGTTCAAACTCTCTATGTTGGTGAGATTCCATAGAGGTTTAGGAATAGTCCCTGACAGATTAGAATAACCCATGTTCAACTCATGAATTGAAGTTAGATGGCTAAATGATTCAGGTATCCTACCAGTAATATTCACACGTTTGAGATATAAGTACATGAGTGATGCACTACTATTCCATTTGGTTGTGGGAAACCTAACTGTGAGCTGGGGATTGTCTGATAAATCGAGAAATTCTAAGTTGGAAAGGTGGAAAACTCTTTCAGGCAATAACCCACGTAACTGTGTGACTGAAAGCAGTAGAGTTGTTAAATAAGAAGAGAAATTCAGAGGAATGGTGGAAGAGATGTTTACATAGTCAAGGTTGAGCTCTCTTAATTGGGTCAAGTTCTTAAGGAGCAGTTCAAAATTGTGAGGCCCAAGACTAAGGTCATATAGACCACTGAATCGAAGAACGTGTAATTTAGAAAGGTGAGAGATTTCTGTTGGCATTAGACCTGTAAAACCTGTACCTGACAAATCAAGATGCGTCAAGCTAGAGAACTCACCAAATTTAGGTGAAATGAGCGATCCAGTGAAATTATTACATGACAAATCAAGCCTTTTGAGATTGGATAATTGAAAGAGGCTACTATTGGAATGAAACTTGCCTTGAAGTGTGCTGTAACTGAGATCAAGCTCAATTACTTGTCCCGTCATCTCGTCACAATGAACTCC
>JAKRZT010017872.1:0-25337 GCA_029582215.1 Solanum sparsipilum
GGTGTCAAGGTATGGAGTAGGGTAAAAAATGAAATTTTAAAAATGGGTGGCAAGGGTTGGTTGAGGAAAAAAAAATCTTAAAATTTGAAATATTTTTCAAAAATAATTTTTAATTTTTTTTTATTGTTTTGAGGAGTGGGTTTGGTTTGGGGGTAAGGGTAGGGGTAAAAAATATTTGAAATTTAAAAAATAAGAAAATTTATAAATTTAATTTATTTTTTTTGGATGGGGAGGGTTGAGTATGGGGTAGGGTAAGAAAAAATATTGTAAGTACTTTTGGAAAATGTTTTCTTTAATTTTTGAAGGGAAGTCGGTTTCCTTAAATTTGAAGAAAATGAGTTGATTTAAAAAACATTTAAAATAACCAAACATGAAAAAATTAAAAAACATTTTTCAGAAAATGTTTTCTTTCATACCAAACACACCCATAATCTTTTGTTAAATACCCTACAAGCTTTACTTGTGACTTGTGAGTAGCCCAAAAATACTTCTCCATTACTCTTGACATCAATTTTTTCTAGAGATTCCTTTCCATTATTATGAATAAAACATTTAGGGGTCGTTTGGTACAAAGATTAATAATGCAAGGATTAGTAATGCTGGGATTAGTATGCAGAGATTAATAGTGCAGGAATTAGTAATGCATGGTTTATTTTTATTAAGTGTTTGGTTCATTATTTCCCACTTCATCTTGTGTTTGGATTAAAACTTTATAAAAAAACTTCTTTCCAATTATACCCTTGAATTATTATGTAATTGAGTTAAGGTAAATAATTGCTAGACAATATTATTTTTTTTATGGCCTTCTAACTAGCTATGAGAAGAACATTTTTGTTGTCATGTTTGTCTTTTTTTCCACTTAAATTATTTGAGGATAAATAATTATCATCTTAGCAAATTGTTCACTTACAAAATGTCAATTTTCAATTTAAAAAAGATAAACTATATATCACTTTAAAAATTGTAAAGGCGGTAAACAATAGTAAAATTGAATAAATCATCTACATTTATACATAAAAATTGCAAGTTGTAGTTTTAATATGTATGCAATTTTATAAATTGTTCAAAATAAAAATAAAATAATATATATATATATATATATATATATTGTGTTAATTTGTATTGGATTTATTTAGTAACAAACAACTCTCTCTAAATAATTTGCAAGCTAATTTATAAATAAATTTACTAGTACAAATATAAAACATAAAATAAACAAAATAATTAAAATGATTTGAGAGATATTTTTATCTTTACATAGACTTATCCCATGGTATTATATCCTATGTATTACTAATACCTCCAAATAAAAGGTATTAATAATACATCCTATAATACCCCTTACATCCAAAGAATCTTATGACTTATACTTGGCTTTGTACATTTGAATAAATCATAGGAAATTTTTTCTAGAAGTGGTCAAGTCATGCATCTATTAAATTATGTAACATGCAGAGTTATAGCTTCAACCCATTAATGACTAGCTGGATTGATAGAAATCATTATGATTATAGCTATGTATTCAAAGACCCATTTTTCCTTTCAGCCACTTTATTTTACTATGGAGCCCTAGGTATAAAGAAGTTTGATCAGAATCATGAGTGGTACAATATTATAGTATTAATTTTGTATTTTCAAACTCTGTTCCGTGGTTAGATCTTATGGATGTAAGTTGATTTCCTAGAATCTTTTCCAACTTTGTTACTAAAGTACTCCCTTGTCTCTAATTACTTGTATATTTATGATTTAATAGTTGTCCCTAATTACTTGTCCATTTTGACAAATTAAGAAAGGACAATTTTTTTTACCTATTATGCCCTCAATTAATTACTTTAAAAAAGGTAAAACTTTTGAAAATCTTAAGTTTTTAATTCACCTGCTTCATAATTAATAGGGATAAAATGGTAAACTCATTATGTTTATATTATTTTCTTAATAAGTGTATCAATTCAAAAGTGGACAAGTATTTAGGGACATGGGAGTATTAAATACTTCAAAAGCATCTTTGTATGTGGTTGCAACTTCACCTGACTACTACTAGGTCCAGCTAGACTATAAGGAACTAAACAATGGCTTGCTTTGGGGACCAATATCTAAATTTGGAAAGAATTTTTTTGGTAGAAAATATAATAATTTCTTTTTATCTTTTAATGTGGAAATTGTTGTGATGATTGAAATAGATTTTAGGTAATTGTAATATCCTTTCTTATGTGGCAATCTAGTTTGTTGCTTCATTTATATCCCAATAACTAACATGAACTCACATTATATCTATATCTATCTATATTATTTTAAAAGCATGAACTCCTAACTTGAATATTAAATTACTATAATTCCCTAATTTAGGTTGTGGATTTTTCGATGAGTTGTGACTTTTCCGATAAATTGTGACTTTTTCCAAAGGGTTGTGATTTTTCGATGAGTTGTGACTTTTTCAATGAATTGTGACTTTTTCAATAAGTTTTGACTTTTCCAAAGGGTTGTGACTTCTCGAAAAGGTCATGACTTTTCAGATAAGACACAAAAAACACTTGGTCATACTACTCTTTGTTGACTATAATTAGAGGAGCTTCCTCTCATTTTTCAACCACAATTTTTTTTTAAAATCTTCTACTCTTCTTCTTGCATTTAGAATTTTTTTGTTTGATTTATTGACGTCGAGTGAGTTCGAAGTTTAGCCGATTATGGGGCACTATTCTGATGAAGTAAATCATTCTATCCTAATAGGGTATATTCCATAACTTCGAGTACTTGAGGAAAATAATTTTAATTATAAAATATTTATTTTTTTGCTTAATATATACATTAGTATGTAATGTTCCAATATATGAAGTTAACATGATGTAGTCTAATTTCATTTGTTTTTGTTAACAATTTCTCTTGTGATGTAATATATGTTTCTGAATATTTTTTTCCAAAATTTAATGAATTTTCATGATTTGTTTTTTTTAATGCTCAAGACAAAAGAATGAATTTATTTATCAATGCTACTTATGTGATTGAGATTGTCAAGAAATTTGCTTCAAAATAGTTATTACTATATAAACATTGTCCTTTTGTTTTACTTATTTACTATTTCTTGATATTTAAGTATTTTTGACGAAGAGAAGTTCTTATGACTTGTACTAACGCAAGTTGAAGTTTGTATTAATTTTATTATTATTTTTTATTTGATAGCTAATTTTGTAAGATAAATATTTTCATTAATGCAAATATATATATTTGTATTTGGGTAGGTATTTTTATTTAAATTAAAGTATTATATATGTCACAAATGTATTATCAAGTTAACAAGGTCTTCTAACTTCAAAATATATTATTTTAAAATATTTCGAGTTATTTTTATTTTAAAAGAAAAAACACTCACAACAAATGTGAAAATATGTGAATATATATGAATCATTAAAAATTAATTATTTACAAAATAAATTTTATATTCAGTAATATGGAATAAACATTTACATTTAGTCCCTACACTAAATTAAAATCTAATAACTAAAAAAAATAGTAACATTAATTAAAAGTCGTATTTATTTATGTACGTATAAAATTTATTAGAAATTCAGCTATTGCACGTTAATTCTTCAGCTATAACATTATAAATTCTCTTAGTTATTACTAATTATTGCAAATGTTGTTCACACTTTTTTACATTATTAGGTATAATATTATGAATTCCATAGTTACATTAATTATATTTCTATCTTTCATCTTTCATCTTTCCTTATATTAACTTTTGACCAATAATTTTTCATATTATTACACCGCCCCTATATATGTGATAACATGTTGTTGTTATTTTTCCTTTGACGAATCATACTTGGTTGAATAAATTGAAATAATTTACAAGTATATGAATTATATCTTTATTGGGTGTAAGATGAATAGGTGATTATATATATGATTTCACACATAGAATATATTCTTTAATTTTAATTTTAGTCTTTCTGGTTAAAAAAAAAAAAATCTTTCTCAGTTAGCTATGGACAGTCAAATAACTATCTTTGATTTATTTACACAATCAATTAATCGAGAAGTCAAGTATGAGAGCCAGCAACAAGAACGTCATCTTTTATGTTGTAACTGATAAAATAAAAATTAATATACAAAAAATAGTTCTAAAAGAAAAAATATAGTTATTCTCTTCACATGTTCATATGGCATCTAAAGAGTTTAACGTGGAATACACGTTCAAAACACATCTGGTTAGATGACAAGAAAAATACACAGCAAATATCATCTATAACGTAATATTAGTGAGATACGACTACTTACATGATTGAACTTCATCAAATTGAAATAAATATATACATTATTGTATTTAACTAATAAGAATTTTCATTGACGATCTTCATATAGGTTCACGTGAATAAAAGATATAAATGATAATCCACATTGAACATTCACAAAAGAATCTGCAATATTATTTTGTGCTAAGCTCTTCGCCTAAATAGGTAATACTATTTACTATAACATATATTTTCTGAATTGGTAATCACGTGCAATGCACGTGTCAAAAAATTAGTATATATATATATGTGATCAAAGATTGAAAATGCAGATAATTGTTAATGTTGGAAATGGATCAGGAGGGAGTTTTACATGGGGTGTGTTAGATCAAGCTTTATTCTCACTTTACTCAAATGTGATCTGGTTCAATTTACTGGCTTGATTAATTTTAAGGAGTGTACAATAGTACTACTGTTAAGATATCCCACTTCGGTAGATGGACGGAAATTTGATCTCCTTATATAGACAAACCTCTCTTCATTAGCTAGTTTTTGGGATTGAGTTAGGCCTATGTGTTATATTTTTACATATTATCAGAGTCAGACTCATCTTGATTTGTTATTCCACCGATGATGGGGCCCTTATTTAGAAGTGTTCACCCTCAAGTTGAGGTCTGGGCGTGCGGTGTTAAGATTTCCCGCATCGGTAAAGAGATAAGAATCTGGTCCCCTTATATGGACTTAGACAAACCTCCCTTCATGAGCTAGCTTTAGGGTTGAAAATGCAGATACTTGTATTATTATTTGTGGCTAGTGAAATTGTTTTTTCTATCATTTATGTGATGAAAGGTTGAAAATGCAGATAATTGTAAATGCTGGAAATGGATCAGGAGGGTTCTTTACATGGGATGTGTTAGACAAGCTTGGTGCAGACACATTTGGATCTCTCCACCTAAATCCAGATGGAATGTTCCCTAACCACATCCCTAACCCAGAGGACAAAATAGCCATGTCCTTAACAAGAGCCGCTGTGCTTGAAAACAATGCTGATCTCGGTATTGTTTTTGATACAGATGTTGATCGTAGTGGTGTAGTAGATAGTGAAGGAAATCCTATCAATGGTGACAGGCTCATTGCACTAATGTCTGCAATTGTTCTCAAGGAACATCCTGGAACCACTATTGTCACTGATGCTCGTACAAGTATGGCCTTAACTAAATTTATTACAAATAAAGGAGGCCAACATTGCTTGTATCGAGTTGGTTATAGGAATGTCATTGACAAAGGTGTCAATCTTAACAAGGATGGTGTTGAAACACATCTCATGATGGAAACTAGTGGCCATGGTGCTTTGAAAGAAAATCACTTTCTTGATGATGGTAAAAATTAACTACTTTCTAATTTTCAATTATTTTAAGTAGGGACAAAGGACAAATATATCCCGAACTATCGTAAATGGTATATAAATACCCTCCGTCATACTTTTGGGACATTGGTGCCCCTTCCATCCAAAAACTAGAACCTATATACCATTCACTCTAACGGAAGACTAAATAGGGATACGTGGTGCAATCTTATCCATCGGGTCAACGGATAAAATTATGACACGTGTATGTCCGTTAGTATAAAGGGTATATATGTTCTAGTTTTTGGACGTCAGGGACACCAATGTTCCAAAAGTATGATGGAGAGTATCTACATACCATTTATGATAATTCGGGGTATATTTGTCCTTTTTCCCTTTTAAATATACTTCTTTCATGGTTCCTTTTTTATTTCTAGGTGCTTACATGGTTGTGAAAATTATCATTGAAATGGTAAGAATGAAGCTTGAGGGATCAGAAAAAGGCATTGGTAGTCTCATAAAAGATCTTGAAGAGCCATTAGAGTCGGCGGAACTTAGAATGGTTGTCCTTTCTGAGCCTAGATATGCTAAGGCAAAAGCATTTGAAGCCATTGAAGCATTCAGAACCTATATTGAGGTATATTTTTGATTAGTTGGTGAAAGAATGTGAACGCTTTCATATCACATAATTGATTGGGAAAAATTTCTATATAACTTCCTTTCTTTCATCACATATAAAAAAAAACCTTAAAGTTGTCTAACTCAGTTGTTGACGTGTGTAACCTCACTCATCTAAAAAAAAGTTTAAATTGTTAGAGAGTATATATATTTGATTCTTCATTTGATAATGGACGACAATGAGATTTGACTCAGGTCTTTTGTATGCTCTCATACCATGCATATTTAAGTACATCTCATCTAAAAGTTGCTATATGGAGCGTGCATACTTTTATTTACTATATTAAGCAAATGTGTGTTCTTCACCTTTTAGCAAGGAAGTTTACCAGGATGGGAACTTGATGCTTGTGGAGATTGTTGGGTAAGTGATGGTTGTCTTGTTGACACTAATGATGATCCAACTGCAATTGATGCTTATATGTATAGGTAATAATTAATCTCATAAATTATAAGACAAAAAATTACAATATACTTTAAAGTATTGGACATTACCTAAGGAAATGTTGACTTATATTCAGGGCCAAAGTTTCATCAGAAGGAAATGAGGAACATGGATGGGTTCACCTTCGACAAAGTATCCACAATCCAAATATTGCTGTTAATATGCAATCCACAGTTCCTGGTGGATGCCAATACATGGCAAAAGTTCTAAGAGACCGGTACGTTCTTTTGTGCTACCTTATTTTCTTTTGTTGGGTTTTACCGCTACCTCTTTAATGGTTGATCCGTTTTATCTTGGGAGGATTTAATCTGCAACTTCGAGTACTTGGGGGATTAAATTTCTTAAGGACACATAGTGGGTTCTGTGGACTCGGATAGTTCTTTGTGTTTTCTTTTCATCTTTTATTATTTTTGGTTTGCTAATCTCAATACAGGAGATAACATCTTTTTGGTTTATCGTTTAACAGTTTGAATGATCACACATTTCTTATGTTTAATTAGGTTTCTCTTGCCTAGTGGAATGGACAAAATACTTGATGTCACTCAAATTGATAAGTATGCTACAAGTGGAAATCTAAGCTAAGATGCTTAAGTTCATGCTTCAAATTATGCTATCATGTGTGTCAATAATGTTCAATACACTCTATTCAATGGGAAAAAAATGAGAAACAAGAAAAGAAGAAGAAGAAAAAGAGTGTGAAAGTGTATTCTTCCTTAATGGACTTGGATATTCGTATACCTTTTTCACTGTTGCATATTATACTCGGTGGTGGATCCAGGGTGGTGGATCCAAGATTTGAAGGTTGTGGACGCTTCATTTTTTACGTTGAATTGTTACCATTCACATAGTATAAGTTTGAGAACTATTTGAATGCATCATGAAAAAGATTAATGAGGAAACTTTGTTTGATATTGCCATCACAAAAGAAGACCTCTAGTCACAAATTACAATTGTACTCCATGAATTTTTGTATGTTGAAATGGAAATGTGCAATAACAACATCACTTGAACTTGTGAATATCTTACGTTTAACATAGACAAATTAAACAACATTATAAATGTATAAAATTTATTTGTTATGTAGTTTATTGATGAAAAAAATTGTGATTCAGTGAAGAGAGTGTGGAGCATAGTTCAAATAATTAGAGCACGTAACTATGAATCTTTGTATCAAACTTTAGACAAAAAATAGTGTTATACTTGGTGATTTTTTTCATATTTTAAATACAAATTAATCACAATATTATTGCTTACTGTTGTGAATATCTTACACATTATTGTCACGATCCGAAATCGAGCCATGATGGCGCCAACCATAAACCCACAATAGGCAAGCCAAAATTCAACTACGAGTAATAAAAATGAATAATCTAAAATAAAATTATGGAGAAGAAAAATAGACAAGAAATGAGGCCTTAATATAGATATATACATAAAGGTGTAAAATATACAGATGAGGCCTAAGAGTGACCAAGAAAGACAAACTATACACAAGAACCAACTCGGACATGGTGTCACCGGTACAAGAGCATCTAAGTACCAAAAGGACTATGTACAACAGTTCTTTCTAATCAAAATACAAAATACATAGATAATACTAAAGAGAAAAAACAATAAATCTCAGGACACCAAGAGCTCATCACGATCCAACAACGACGGCCTCGGAAGATCTAGAATCGGCGGGGGTGGCTTGTAGTGGGTGCTGCATTAAAAAAAGATGTTGATGTGTAGTATGAGTACCACAATACAGATTACTCAGTAAACATCTTAGGCCGACCGATCTTAGATAGTGACTATACCAATATAAGAGGCACGATAGTGCTAAGACTATGATTCAATAGATAACTGGAGACATACATGCCAACATTGACAGTGAAGATGACATAAATAATGAGCATTTGACACCCAGAACAAGTAAATCTCAATCAGACACATAATGCAAGATGATGCAATGCACGTGTAGCCAATGCATAAAAGTAAAAGCCTGGTGAAATCCATCGAGACACTCGGAATGATCCCTTAAACTTCACAACTGATGAAATATAAGAAATTATAACTTGAAATAGGTTCTAGGGACGCCCGAGTACTTCCTCTAACATAGAAGTATAAAAGTAAACCTCCTTTCTATCTGAAACTCTTATAAAATTAGTATTTTTCCTCGAAAATATTAGACCTCAAAAGTAAAAGTGATGAGTTTAAAGTAAATATTTCTTTGGAACAAAAACCTCAAACAAAGGATGTATTTCCTTACAAAATTACAAGTTTCCTCGAGTAAAATCAACAACACGCTCCCTCAGATCCCAAAATAAGTAAAAATCATGACAAACACCATTTAAGTGTCTCAATTACACATTTCCCCGATGTTAGTTCAAATCATGTCATATGCAGATGTCGTACGCATGAGTGATGTACCATGCATTTATGCTGCTTGTAATGCTTTAAACTTGAGTTTTGCATGTATCTTAAGCATTTTTATGGCAAATTATCTATGTTTTACAGGAAAATAGATTTTGACAGTTCTGGTTGAAGATTACGGTGTAACAACTGAAGTTTGGAGTCCTACGAATCGATCTACGAGCCACAAACTTTTCTATAAGCCGTAGGAATGATTCGTATAAGGGATTAGAGGTTTTTGAATCTAAGTATGGAGCCACGAGAGAGGATTACGAGCCATAAGAACTTCTACAAGTTATAGATCCAAGTCGTAGAAAACATCAAAAACTTTGGATTCCATTACTAGGACTACAATTGAGTAGGACGAACCGTGCAAAGTTCCGAGTCGTAGGACCTGCTTGTAGAAAAACTCCAAAGATATATTGAGAAATATTCTTCCATGAGAGGTGTCTACAATTCGTAGAAATACCTACGAGCCGTAGAAAAGAGTGTAGAATCTTTTTTTTTCTATGTTTTTTAGTTTATTTTATTTAGGATTAGATGTCTATAAATAGTTGTCTCTTATTTATTTTATGTAGTTTTAACAGTTTGCTTTTTTTAATAGAATTAAGTTGTGAAACACTTTTCTATTTTAATTCTTGAATCATTGGTTTATATTATATCCTTGTTTATCCATTGTTACTTTGCAATTTCAACTGAAGATTCTGGAACTCACCTACTCTAATTGTAAGTTCATGATTTATCTTAACCAAATTAATATGAATTGTGATCACTCAAGCATGAGTAGTAATTCACAGCTAGGATTGTGAAAACCATGAGAAATTCATAAAGTAGACCTAATAACTAGTAATTCTTAAATAGTGATTATGCATGTATTTTTTTTCTTCACTTTTCTTGCTTTTTAATGAAGGACCATGTTAGAGGTTGCCTTATTCCTACTCGGAGGACCAAGGGGGTAACGAATGAGAAAATGAATTATGCAATGGAGATTTGAGGCTACCAACCCTCATTTTAATAGCTTGAACAAACCAAGGAATAGTTAATCTGGGGTCAAGGGTAAGGGTTAGCAAAGCATACACCCGTAGACAGACCAAGTTGCATGGTGAAATTCACTTATTTAGGTGATTATCTACTTAGGTGATACCTAACTTACCGACTTTTCATGCTAGACACTAGACAGGGTTACTACCCCGCTATGTGGAACACCATCAAGTTCCACAGGTTTGAGAGGTTCACAAGGCCTCGACCTCTTTATGTCCCAACCTAGTTTAAAGATTTCTATGAGTCCTATGCTAAGGCCTTGCCAAAAAAGAGAGAGGGAGTCATCTGAAAACCCTTGAATGAAGTTGAAGTCCGAGGAAAGAAAGTGTAGTGCCATGTCGGTGAAATAAACGATGTCCTCGGCACAAAGGGCAACAACTTGTATAATCTGCGTATGAAGCACGACCTAGACACCTTGAAGCGATGGTTAACCCCATTGATTTATGATATTACCCCTTCATGGATGGTTGACAGAGTAAAGATAAAGAAGAAGGATATGAACATCAGAGCTAGATATTGGTTCGAGTTCATCAACAGAAACTTAATGTCATCCCAGAACGAGTCAATCCTTTGGCACCCAAAGGTCATCCTAATTGGTACCATTATTGACTGGAAAGAGATTCATGTCGGAGCCATTATTACTGAGGAGATGTTGATGAGAGCTCATCAGGAGCAGACTTCTCTCTCCTTCCCAATCTTGATCATACAACTGTGTGAGGCTGTCGGAGTTCCCTACCAGGAGAGGACAAATGTTCGTGTCACCCCTTACTCTTCCAACGACATTCGCAGGATCGGAGCAGATCATTTGAGAGATGATGCAGCTCGGAAAAAGCCGACACCACCAGACACCACTCTAATGGTAGATCCTACTATACTTGAGGCCGATAATACTCATCCTGCTCATTTGGTGGAGCCGTCAGGTACTCCTCAGCCTTCTTCTATACCTTCTAGCTCAGCCACTCCATCCACCTCTTATGCACCTATCCCTACATCCCGGTCTCCCTTGACCTAGGCCTTGACATACCAGATGGGTAACCTTACCCGTTCTGTGGATGCTAGGGCGTCTAGGATAGAGAGGGATATGCTTAAAATTATCGAGAGAGATATTGAGGCAGCGATGTACCCAGTTAGGGTTGAGGTTGTGCTGAATAGAACTAATTTAGCATCATATGGGGAGAACCTCTTGAGCCAAATTATCCGTAACTTCTCACCCGTAAATCCTTTTCGAAGCATTGGTTTATTTGAATTTCCAACTTAGGTCAAAATCCTAAGTTGGGGGCGGGGGGGGGGGGGGGTTGTGGAAAGTAAGGAGGAAAGAAAGTCAAGTGTAAAGTGAAGAAAGAAAAGTGAGACTCAACTTTGGAATTTGTTGCAAGAAGAAGGAACTCCTCCTTATTAAAAAAAAAGTGAGCAAAAAGTTTAAAATTGAAATGAAAAAGAAAGTGTGATGAAATAAAAAAGGGTGTCTAATAGATTGAAAAATAAAATAAATTTGAGGTTTGAGTCTCCAAATGAAAAGAATGGAAAGAACTTGAGAAGAGGTGAACATAAGTACAACAATACATTGAAAAGGTGAAGTCATTGAGGCAAATTGACCATACATTTACCCTCAAACCCATAACAACCTTAAAAGACCCTTGAGATCTTGCATATGCTAGGTTGTGTGATGATTGAAAAATATGGACAAACCTATGGGATGAAGCTTGCATGTATTTCTCATTCGGGAGTCAGAGTTGTATTGATTCCTAAATTCTTTATTGATATGCTTTGTGAGAGACTTGATGTGAGGGCACTTGAATAATTTTGTTGAAAAAAGGTTTTGCATTAGAAAGGAAGCACTAGTGAGCTTGAGCTTGAATTGATATCAGCTAGTCATCACTTGAAGCTCTTTGATCATGATTGAGTGTTGCATATGCTTGATAGTAGTCTTTTGGTGACACTTTCATGTTAACTCTCATGAATGGGAATTGTTGTATACACCCTTGTTGAACTAATTGTATTCTTGATTTACTTGAGGACAAACAAAAGTTTAAGTTTGGGTGTGACGAGTGGTAGATTTTCACTCGTTTGAGGCATTTTTAGTTCAACAATTAGTGTCCTCAATGTCTAATCATGTCCAATTCTGATGATAATTTGATGTATTGTAGTCATGAAGGCTAAATAAAAATGCAAGAATGAATACATGAAAAAGAGGCCAAAAATATTAAAAGGAGTAAAAACTTCCAATTGACAGTCGCCTAACCAAAAGGGCGGATCACCCAAACGGCCTAACCTCGCCCTAGTTGACACTATTCACAATTGAAAATATTCAAGGCAGTCGGCGGACTAAAACTGAAACGGTGATTTGTTGAAGCTGAATGGGTGAACTAAAAGCCCATCCCTAGGTGAGTGAATTTTGAGTAAAAATGAAAGCTAAAAAGGCGAACAAGGTGGTGATCTCAATCGCCAAATGTGAAAGGATGGCTCAACCGAGTTTACCAAGTGAAGTTCAAACACCTGAAGCAAAAGAAGGGCTAGCTAAAGATCAAACGAAGATTCACCGAATGAGTTAAGCGAGCCTGACTAACGTCACAGAATGAGCCGTGTATGGAATCTTGGTCCAATTTTGGGGAAACTATAAATAGTCCAAAGAAGAGAGAAAATGTATCAGATTTTTGTATGATAATTTTGGAAAATTAGTTTTGAGAAACTTTGCTTGAATTAGTCTTTTTACCCTTTGAGAAACATTCTTAGTTTTGGGGTTTTCGAATACACACTTGTAATTGACAATTGAGGTGTGGAATCGAAGAGGGTGTTGACGATTATTGCTTAATTTCAACAATTAATGGACGGTAACATCATAGATATAATTTCTTTGCTTTTTATGATGTGTGGCTGAAAATTCCAAATCTAAGGGTGTGATTATGGGTTGGGTGTTGATTTAATTTAGTGGGTCTTGTGTTTTACCCTGTTTCATTGTTGTTCTTCCACGGATTTAAGTTATTTAATGGGTTAAGGTTGCAAACTTAATCCTAGTCTAGATCTTCGATTGATGTTTGAAAGACATTAATTGAAGTGGGTAAATAGCTTGATGCATGCAAGTTAGGGTTAATTTCTATAGTTTGCTCGAAAGAGAAATTGTGGTTTGATTCTAGTTGTCAAATCTGCTTGAAAGAAAGGTTTTAGTAAGCTATTGGGTTGATTTGTGATTCTCATAGATGAGAGCGAAAGGAGATTCTATGATATGATGCTTTGAGATTGAAAGAAGATTAGTATCATTGAAGAATACCCAACTTATTCATGGTAGTTTAGCATTCTTGAGCAGGCACATGTACCCGTCTTTGACATTGATACCAATCCCCACAGCCCTAGATCATCTCTTACTTGTGATATATTTGCGTTTTTTGTTTAATTGCAATCCTTGATTACAAATCTCTTTTTGTAAATTTGGTGGGATCATCCATCCAATTGTTCTAAAGTGCTACAATGAATAGGTTTGCATTCTTAATTTCCAAGTAGAATTCTTATCTTTCAATTATTCCTTGTGAGATTTGACCCAAACTCTTCGTTGGATATTTTTATTGACAATGTCTGCTTATTCTTCAATTGGTTTTAGGGTAATTTGAGCGTTACCAGTTATGGGTCTTGGAAGTGGCGATGTCTGTGAATGAGGAGAGTTTCTGTAGGGTAGGGCAAGATGTTTAGCACATTAAATTTTGGTAAAAAAGGTAAAATAGTAATTGAAATTTTGAGAGTTCATGCTTTTAAAGTAGTACAAAATAAATATATATGAGATAATTGAAATAGAAATCCAAAGAGGTTTGAATTATTATTTATTAGGAATTAAAAAAGGAACTGTTTGGGAAATTTGGGATCGCTTGGGAACTCCACAAGCCTCCTTACGTTTAAGCTCGAAGCAATCATGGCGACAACACTAAGATCGTAAATATAAGGTAGAGTTGTGTATTTGTTGTAGAATTTTAATTATGATCTTATATAAGGTAGAGTTGTGTATTTATTTTAGAACTCTGATTATGATTAGATGTGTGGATCAAATTATACATCGAATAAAAAAGAATGTAATCAGGTAAAGATACACCTACATATTCACAGACATGGCAAAAGTCAAAGATATGATGCAATAAACATGTAAAGCAAGGAAATGACTACCTTGTTTAAGACAAATTGATGACAACTTCCCTCTTCTCATAAAGTTTGCAAGGTAATAGGAATCAAATGTTTCAATATATCTATATTATCATATATAAGTCAAAGTTTCTTTATCATCGTGCATTAATTCCTGTTTTGCGAAATTCGATATTTTTCGATCCGAAGTAAAAATATCAGAAATTACCAAAAGGGAGAATCTGTTGTCACTTATTGATTATGAATAATTCATATATGATCTTTAAAGCTATTAACTAAAAAAAATAAAGAACAATAGAAAGAATTATGATAACATATGCAAGAAGACGACTTGAATCACAGTCAAACAAAAAGAAAACGTAAAAAATACAACCAATACAGTGTTAATAAAGAAAATAGAGTTGATAAAGCAACGGGGTTGTATTGTTCATCGTAAAAGTTCTTGCCCACATTAATTCCTAAAAAAAATAAAAAAAATTACCAACATTAATTTTAGGAGACTTGGATATAACCAACAAGATCTCATATTTGAATTCTACATCATCTTGGCCTGAATTTGCTGACAATATTTTCACTGCTACTTCTTGTCCATTTTGAAACTTACCCTGAAACACAATATCATAACATAGATTATGAATTAAAACAATGGAATTATAACAGTATTCTTATTCCAATTTGGACGTTATACATTAAGGAGTGTATTTATGTGGAAAGAATTTTGTACTGTAGAAGCTGAACTTATGCAACAATGTGTAAACTTAATCAACTTAAGTATCATTTTTTAGTCCAAAAAAAAAAAAAAAAAATCTATCGACATCAATTCTCCATATATTTTAGGTCTCCTTAATTTTTCAAAATTATAGTCAATATTATTAAGAAATTAAATAATAATCTGAGAAAATAGTAAATGAAAGTCTTATTTATTACATAGTGTTTTAATGAAGGGCAAAAAGTTCAATCAACATTTCTAAGGACATTCATGCTTTTGATGTAGTATAGAATATAGAAGATAGATGGTGATAATTATGGTTAAAACTGAGAAATGAGAAAACAAAGCAGAAGTACGAAATCACGACTCACTCTGATGAGATATGGATAAAATGGGAGACGTTTGCTTGTAACACATTTACATTTACATAGGTTAGAATCTAATTCAGCAAAAAAAGGAGATGTTACCTACATTTTCCCCAGAGGTAGAATATCTCACTTGCTTACCTAACATAACCACTTTTCTGTTCATATTGGTTGGTGTGGTGTGGTGTAAATGCAAAACATGGTAAAACAGATTTTCACTCTCCAGAGTTGAAGTTGATGGAAATAAATTTTCATTTCCACAATCTGATTAAATTGTTGTCAGTGGCAGAAGCTACTACACCAGTGGGCCGTGACGCTGCTAAACTATTCACAGGTTCTTCCAGCACAATCATCATCTTGTTCTCAGCCATATGCCAAAATTCCAGGCACTAGAATGTACACAAGTTAAATCATATCATTAAAGAAGTCCATAAATCACAAGGCAAAGACTTGAAAATGTAATGAACATGCATGCAGTGTTGAAACAACCAACTTGGCATATAAATTGTGAACCTCCATGCATTCATGTAATAGTAAGCCAATGGAGCAACTCATAGAATTGATGACGTGGAAAAAAAAAACTACTTGCCTGACCTGAACCAACCACTAATACAGAAGGGTAACAAGGATGAAATGTGCAGCAACGAAATCTTTTGCCTGTTACGCTTCGCTCATGCATGCACTCTTGCTCTCCACTAGAGCCAATCTTCCAGACTTTTACCATATCTTCACTAAGTGAAGCTAGATACTCACCAGAGCTGCTCCAGCATATACCCCGGATGATTGAGATGTGACCCTGCAAAGATGCCCCCGAGAAAAAGTTCATTACAACACGAACAACATCCTAATAATAACTCAGAAGGTGCAACTCGCCGATTGGATACAACAAGTAAAGACATAATGCAAAACGAGAGAAGTACTCAAACTGTTCTCATCACTTACTCTAATATCATTCCACAGGTCACTACATTACGGCAACACAAAAGCTAACACTCCTAAGGAAACTCTACGTTTGTGAGCCCATGAATATAGTCAGATATTCAGGTGTCCAGAATGATCCAATCACAGGTTCAAGTCTTAAGTTCGTTATAATCTGAGCTATTTAGGGGAGAACTAAAGAAGAAACCTTCACTCGGCTTTCTTCCTTGCCTGTCATATGCAATGTGTTTGGTTCAACTAATTACAAAAAGAGAAAAGACAGTGTGGGGCAAATAGGATGTTGGACAAGTGGTTGTCCAACCGAATAATATTACATCAGTTTCTGGAAATAAAAAAAGATCACATAACATCAGCATAGGTGAATGTAGGGAAGACTTGAAGATCCAATCTGAGATAGAATTTTAAAAACTTAGAATCAAGATATGAAAAATGTAATTAATTTTTATATTTCTAAGCTAAAGATTAAACAAAAGGATTCACAAATAAAACTGCTAATGCTACAACCAGTCCATAAATTGTTAAAGCTTCCATAGAAACTAGACTAATAGTGTACCACCGGCAGTCTGTTCAGGGTTTAAAACTCAAGGAATGCAACTAAACATGAGTGTTGCACCTCGTTAAAAGACATAACCCAACACCTTACGGCACGAGCTAACCACAGTCATGCACTAATAATTTCAACAACTTAGTGAAAGGAATATTGTGCGAAAAATTCCCCAACCTTCAGAGGATATCTACAGATTTGGGTGGTCTCCACATCTATTAACAATACACCATCCGCATCAGCAGCAGCAAGATACTTCCCAAGATTAGGCTGAAACCTAACTTGAGTTGCACGAACCTGAAAAATTTGGAGCTGATAAGTCGTGACGTAAATAAAAGATTCTATTACTGAAATAGGGACCAGAAATATCATCATTTTGCAGCTTAACATACAAGACTGAGGTATCACATATAGGTTTACTAATACCTTTGACACTCCTGCACAACCACCATTCTTAATGTTCCAGTATCGAATTGTACTAACATTATCACAAGAACAGATCAGGTCCTCCTTGGTTGGATGAAAGTCAAGTGACATAACGGAGGCAGAATGGCCAGTAAAACTTCGTATTGAGTGGTCTGGCTGCAAGGATACAACAAACTCTAGTTTTGACAGGCTTGAACTCTACTTGCCAAAATTCATCAAAACAAATTAATCTAAGTGCATGTACAGATAATTTGACGGTGTTCTGTCAAAGAACAAATTCGTAAAGCCAGAAGTCAGGAGTTCACCATCAACAGTCTTCAAACAAGTTGGGGGGAACAAAGCACAATAGTTGACATTCATCTTAGAAGGATCATTGAAAGAACGGAAATGAGTCAAAAATATCTTTAAACCATGTGAAATTGAACAAAATGTCCTCCGTAAATAGTTTGCTCCAAAAATGTCCCTGTTGTTTATAACTTGGCCAAAAATGTCTCTATTGATACTTAATTGGGCCCAAAATGTCCTTTTCCTAATACACACATTATTTCTTTTCCTAATAAAAATAATGCATGAACGTGTCCTTTAACTTGGTCTCAATTGGCATCGATGCCCTCCAACATTGAATGTACACAAGTAGACACTTAAACTTATATAAAGTTGAACAAGTGTCTACACACGTCCGACATGACATAGAACCAGTTTGGCTTAGCTTTAAAAGTTGATCAAACCAACTTTTAAGTAGTTTTCAGCCCTCAAGAGTGTTTGGATATTTTAAAAACAACTTAAAAAAAGTTAAAAGATAAAAGTAGGTACCCCCTACTTTTAATTTTTTAACTTAAAAGTTACTAAAGTTTGACTTATTAAAAACTAATTTTAAAAAGCTACTTTTTTAAGCTAAGTCAAACGAGCCCATAATATGCATCCTACCTGGCATAATACAAATCAGTTCAAGTGTATCACACCGAATTGCCATGTAGGATGTGTGTGTTCACTTGTTCAACTATATGCAAGTTTAAGTACCTACTTGTGCATACCCGAAGTTGGAGGATATGGATGTAAGTTGAAGCCAAGTTAAATGGCACGTTTATGTATTATGCTTTTTCTTAGAGAACCTTATTCTTTTGAAATCCGTTTAACTAATAAAAAAAGTTGTAACTTATCTTTTTTTTCATCTTAATGTCGTTTTATCAATTAAAATAGAATAACCTCATGTATTTTTTAAACTGATAATATAGGTCATATATATAAGATCATAGTAACCCCATCATTAATTTTCATTTAGATAATGATAAAATTCTTTTTTCTTGATAAAATAGGAAATATTTTTTTAATTTTAATTTTTTTCCAAATTGAAGTAGAATAAGCATTAGCTAATATATTTCTTGGTTCGAAACTTGAAATGGAAAATAGCTCAACAATAACTCCATCAACGATATTTTAACAATATTTTGTAATTTGAAAAACAGTAATAATTTTTTTGTTTTTTAAGGCATTCTGATTGAAGTATCTTAACTTTAAAATCAAGGATTATATTAAGAAATGTTTATCCTTCTTACATTCGGAAAAATTAAGAAATAAAAATATTTCTTATTTTATTAGATAAAAAGAATTTTATTGTTGTATAAATGAAATTAATGATGGATTACTATGATCTAATATATATGGCCTATATTATATGTTAAAAAGGTATATGGTCAAAATTCTGGGAGAAGGTCCCATTTGAATGCAGATGAAAGAGAGGAAGGTTGTCCACTTAGGCATTCTTTGAAATGCAGATGCAAAATAATGGATCTCTGTAGTTTCAGCTACACTGATTTGTACAGGATCTGAATTCACATCTACACTGAGTTTGAGCAGAAAATTTCTACACAACACGCAATGATTCATCTTAGAGTTTTATCAGGATGGAAGAGTAATATCCTATCATCCAAGAAATGAACACATAAAAATGGCTTACATTATGAACATCCCAAATTTTGATTGTCTTATCAAGGGAAGATGAAGCAAGACGTGGTAATCTTGGACCAAAGCGAACATCTGTTATTGCATCAGAATGCCCCTCAAGTATATGCTTTTGTGCTCTTGAATCTGTGCACCATAGTACAACCTACGCCAGAACACATCAGAAATATAATAACTAAAGGGACCTGAATACAGAATTCAAGAATATAACTCCTTGTTTCACTGCTTATCATCTCAAGTTCCTGTATCAATACCTCTTTATCCCCGCCAGTTGCTATCAGCTTTCCATCAGATGAAAGGTCACAGCAATTAACTGCACTGGAATGAAAAGTCCCAATTTCCAAGAACGTAATATCTTTATTGCAAAAGAAAAAAACAAAAGTAAATAGCTAGAGTGGCAAGTGTCCCATCAAGAAAAAGCCAGTATAAAGAAGTCAGCGTCAGTTAAAACCTTTACTGGTGCCTAAGCACCTAGGGATTATGCTTTCAGTATCTGCATTGTCAGAAAGGAAGGACTCGGCAGAGTTATTCGCAAACATGTGGTTTATAAGAGGAACATCAGCCTGCATCCCACACATATTTGATTAGTCTGACTATGCATCAATAGAACCACCATCTCTTAATTAGGAGAAAGAATGAGGACATTTGATTGATATCCTTTTGATAAAATTAGCAGCCAGTTTAAAGCCTTCGCTTGTTTTGGAAGCACTAACCAAACACTCCATGCGCAGATTCACTTTTGTATTGAAGGAAGTTTGGCTTAGCTTTCTCCTAGTGTGTGAAACCAGTTGAGTTAAGATATCAAGTAAAGACTTCGCATGAAAATTGAACATCAAAAATTGATATAACCCATAGTTGGATTAGCATTTCCTTTGTACCAAATTCACTTCTCACAGCATATCTGTCTACAATGTCTATTATCGCATTACAAAAAAAAGACTACTAAAAGAGAGACAGCCAAACATTTCCCGATGCAATACTACTTTTGTGGCATCAATTAAGGAAAATCAGAGTAAACCCCTTCCCTAGCATATTATCCTAAGTTGACATATTGATTAATATTATTAGATCAGTTAAATAATTGGAAATGAAGGAGCAACTTGTCAATTGGATCCTTGTTTCACGGAATCCTCAATAAACTGTAAGTATAGGGGCAGTAATCCTTACCATTTGAGTTGATATCAATGTAGCTGAGCAAACAACATCATTGCCATACACACAACCTTTAGAAAAATTATCATCATGAAGCAATGCAGGCATTGATCCCACATCTTCCGCACTGGATATAGATGGTGTAGAAGGCGCTGAACTTGGTAACAGACTAGTGTTATATGCAGTTCCTAAGCTGTTAGTCTGACCTGATGACATTAACTGCTTTCTCTTTTTCGTAGCACGTTTCTTTGAAGTAAACATGAACAATGAAATTCAATGAGGACAAGAAAGTACAAGGACAAATATATACCCTTCTCTATACTTGTGCATATGTAAGAATATGATGGGTTGTCATGTCAGATAACAACCAAAAATATATATCAGAAATGACATCAATTGACTAAGTAATACAAAAATTTCACTAAGATTAATAAAAGTAGGAAACCAAGGAAAGAAAGAGCAAAAACACTCTCCAAATATTACTACTGATGTGAACACAAGGAAATTTGATGATGAAGCTAATCTGTAAGTCTTAGTAAATCTCATAGAGCTCTTTTTTTCACAATTGGCAAGTATAAATCTAATAGAGCTCTTATCGGAATTTGTTTTTTTTTTTGATAATGGTAACTAGCTCTTATTGGAATTTGTTAAGTGTTTCACATTGGTTAAGATAATGGGTTATTGTTCTCCTTAAATGGTCTTGGAGAATCCTAAATGCATGAGCGCTTTTGAGGTTTAGTTAGGTTCAAGGTTCATTTTCTTATCATCGTAACAGAGTTGTTGGAGTCCCACATAGGTAAGTTAAGGTATTTGGTCTCTTTATATGGTCTTGGGCAATCCTCACCTCTTAAGCTAACTTTTGAGTTAAGTTAGGACTTAGTCCCAGGGTTTATTTCTTTAACATGGTATCAGTGTCAGGCCCATCTCGATTCATTGTTTACCTGATGTTGGGCCCCCGTCCTATACTGTCCACGCTCCAGATGTCCATTCTGGAGGGGTTAAGAGTCCCATATCAGTGGGTTAAGGGTATTTGGTCTCTTTATATGGTGTTGGGCAATCCTCACCTCTTGAGGAAGATTTTGGATTGAGTTTTTATGGTCCGTTTTTAGCTTGTAGGATTTTCATCTTCCACGCTCCAGATAACTAAACTTGGCCGGGGTGGTAGATAAATGTTCTCCCATCAGTTAAGAGAATGGGTTGTTGACTCCGTTTATGATCTTGATCAATACTTACCTCATGAGCTATCTTTTGGGATTGAGTTAGGCTCAATGTCCATTTTCTTATCTGAATTTATATTGGGTGGTCGACACTTGTACAATCAGTTATTTGAAGTCCCCCATCGAAAGTAAAGAGTTACGAGAAGCAGGAAGAAAACCACTACATTTTCAACCAGTTGTTTTCATTCCTTAAGGCTTACTCTGCTGGGTAAAGTAAAAATGTTTGGAATTCGTCATGGCACTCATTACTTCAACATTGTAGGAATAATTGATCAATGATAAAAAGATTTTTTTTTAAAAAAAAAAGAAGGATGAAAGAACAAAAGATATATTTATAGAAAAGCGAATAGAATGAGTTAAACTGAAAGAAGAAATAAAACAGAAACTATTTCACAAAGTGCTCATTGGAAATTAAATGGGGAGAGGGGTGCAGGGTTTGTAGGAATGTAATAAATTTGAAATGCATTACACATAACAAGCGCACCTATTATTCTTATATGAACAACTTATCAACAGCTCTAGTGCACTGGACATATAAGGGGTCTGAGGTCAAAGCTAACCTGATCATCACCTCTAGAGGTGTTGGACAAGCTAACGTCCATGGTCGTGCTGCCAGTAGCAACACTCTTATCTTGCTGTTGGCTGCTGGAACTTGGATTTTCTGGATGCTTGCAAAAAAAAGCAGGCTGTTGACCTTGTTCCAGACTTCGATTGATGTTCTGCACTTGCTGCATAAACTCGTCATTTTTTTAATACTTTTTTACAAGAATAGATAGTCTCTCTAAAGACATCAAATGCAAAGTACATCAAGTATAAACTGGCACCTTCATTAGCATAGCTGATTCTGAACGAGAGAAAAGCGGGAGACCCACTTGAACTGGCAAATTTCTGTCCACAACTATGTTCGCAGTGAAGTTTGATTGGTCACCTTGACTTATATCCATATACTGGTCACTAAGAAACATTAGAATTTGTTGCTGTAGCTGCTGTTGGGAGGGATGAGACAGGTGGACTGTAGAGCTTTGCTGCTGAATTAGTCCAGATTGAAGCTGTTCCAATCCCTATATATGGGGAGATTAGTCAATGTATAGAAAGTACTCCGTCTCATAGTCAATTGTAGACTGGTTCTATGGAAATTTCCAATATTATATGACAGCTAAAAGAAGCAGAAAAAAAGGTTCCCATTTTCCGTTTGACTGCTTCTGGTTCAAATAATATTTTAGGGTACTCACATAATTATACTCGCTAAGTTCAACTACAAATGAAAGCTGAAAGCAGCAGGCCAATTATGCTTTCATTTTCATCTGAATGCTTCTGATCTTCTCATGGTTCAGAAAACGTTTAGGGGGCTGAACAGATTACACTCATTAGAGTCTTCAGTTGAAAGTTTTGGCTATGACTACAGATGAAAATATATGCAATTGTAAATTAAAAGAAATACTTTCACATTCTTCGGAAAAAAACATATCTTTGGGATCAAGTGATACCACTGCTCCTCTGGAAACACCTAACATATGCTCATGTCCAACATCCAGAGGATATAGACCAGTCAGAAGGTAAGTTATTAATGGATAATATGTGTTATCCTTTAGTTAGGAGCTTGTTATTAGTTTCCAATTTTCAAGCTTTCTTCTGATTCAATATTATCTAGTTAGTCTTTGGGTTTATTTAGAACTTTCAGTAGTTTCCTATATTCTAGATTTCTTCTGCACTGATCTTATCATATTAGTTTGTCTCAACTTTCATGTATTTGGGTTCTGTAAACGTTCTATACAAAGAGCATGTTGTTCATGAATAAAATATCATATTTTTCGTCTTCATCTCAAACCTTTATATGATATCAAGCGCTTTTTTTCTCCTTGTTACCCACCCAGCACAAATGGCACTCTCTGTTACCAATTCCGGTGCACCAAATACCACCACCATTGTTCATTTCAACTCAGTTACCCAGCCTTTGATCAACTTGCTGGCAGACGTAAACTTATTCTCTCCCTCGGGAAGGCATGAATGTCCATGCTCATGATAGGACAGGACACAATGTCTATGGACATATAGATGGGACTATTCCTGCTCCCATCCAGACCACCACAGAAAACAACCAGACAATTGCCAACCTCGATTACATTAATTGGTTTCATCAGGACTAGTTGATACAAAATGCCATTTTAGAGTCAGTTGACCCAACTCTTGCTGCCACTGTAGCCGATGCAACCACCGCCAAAGCAACATGAGATTCCCTCCACACTGCTTATGCCAATAAGTCACTGTTAGAATAGGAATAGGTTTATACAATCCTATTAGAATAGGAATATGTTTATACAATTCTATTAGAATAGGATTAGGTTTATACAATCCTATTAGAATAGAAATAGAAATAGGAATACTAAATAGTATCCTACTTGGTAAAGGATTGTATTCTAGGGTCTATAAATAGGGTTTCAATGTAATAATGTAGACACAACAACAATTCAATAATATTCTTTTCCTATATTTCTCACATGGTATCAGAGGCTCTACGATCTTGGTAGAGAATCAAAGAGCTTCCGCTGCCGGCGAGCGGCTATTACCCATATATGTCGCCCGTCTGGCCAATGATTATGCTTTTTCATATTTAATTTGCGTAGCACCGTGCCATCTTTCCGGTGACTCTTTTTTTATAATTAATTTGTGTAGCACCGTGCCATCATTCCGGTGACTACTTTCTCATATCTGATTTGTGTAGCACCGTGTGATATTTTCGGTGACTACTTTTCATATTTAATTTGTGTAGTACTGTGGATTTTTCCGAACTACTTTCTCATATCTGAGTTGCATAGCATCATGTGTCTTTTCAGTGACTCCTCAGATTTGATTTGCATAGTTCCATTCGTCTTTCCGGTGACTTCTCAAATCTGATTTGCGTAGGGTTGTGCCATCAGTCCAACCCTACCCGTATAATTTTTCTTTTTCAGTAGGGTCGTGTCATCATTCCGACCCTACCCATATTATTTCTCTCTTTTAATGGGGTCATTCCATCAATTCAAACTATCATATATAATTTTTATTTTCTAGTTGGGTCGTGACATCATTCCGACCCTACCAATATAATATTATTTGTTAGATTGTGACCACTTTTAGCCATCAAATCTAATACTCCGACATATGAGCATGTTCCAGCTAGTTTTTCGGTGACTTTAATATCGACTCCTCTATTGATTCCAACATGATCCATATACTTTATACTAGATTTTTAGCACTTTGTTGCTCAGTGGGAGTTTAGTAGCCTTGTATGTCGATTATGTGAGTCACTCTATGGTCTGAAACAGTCTTTGCAAGTTTGGTTTGGAAAGTTCCAACACTGTAATTTTATCACTCTGTGTTTTATCGGCATTATGCATCAAATTCAGTATTTCATGAGAAGACCAAGCACATTGAAATTGATTGTCAATTTTGTGAAGTCGAGTGATCAACTTGCAGATATCTCACCAAGCCCCTCATCAGTCCTTGTGTTAATTACATTTGTAACAAGCTAGGTACATGAATTGTATGCACTAGCTTGAGGGGGAGTGTTAGAATAGGAATAGGTTTATACAATCCTATTAGAATAGGAATATGTTTATACAATTCTATTAGAATAGGAATAGGTTTATACAATCCTATTAGAATAAGAATAGTAATAGAAATAGAAATAGGAATACTAAATAGTATCCTACTTGGTAAAGGATTGTATTCTAGGGTCTATAAATAGGGTTTCAATGTAATAATGTAGACACAACAACAATTCAATAAT
>JAKRZT010017873.1:0-29127 GCA_029582215.1 Solanum sparsipilum
TACTAGTGACTTCCAGGTTCTGGGAGGGATCTTTATTTGTATATATGTTTTTGGTTTGCTTCCGCCTGTTTATATTGTTATTTGTCTACTCTTGTTTAGTTTCTACCCTCAGACCCATTACTTGTTGTTCCGGGTTACGGGTTGGTTTACCTACTGGTGGGTTATAGTAGGTGCCATCATGACTTGAGAAATCGGGTCGTGACAGTAGGTGGTCTTGTGTGTTGTTTGTACCTGCCGAGCTTATGGGGGCTTGGTTAGGTTGTTGTTTTATTAGTTTTGATAAGTTTAGACTTAGGAGCAGGTTAGTATGCTTATCTTATTCTTGATTTATTTATCGGATTACTCCAGTGTATTAGGATACTTGCTCACAGTCTATTGTTTTTCATACTCTGTACATTATTTTGTACTGACGCCCCATTGCCGGGAGGCGCTGAATTCATGCATTCAGGTCCCAACAGACGACCTAGTAGACCTCCTTAGCAACAGGATTAACTTCTATCCGGTTGGCTAGCCCTTTTCCTCCGGAGCTGCCAGAGTTGGGAGGTTTGTTAGCTTTTATTGTATATATTTTCATGGGTAGGATGGGGCCTTGTCCTGCCAAACTTTACTACTATTAGAGGCTTGCAGACTAGTGTGTGGGGTTTATAGCTACATTATAGCCATGTTGGCCTAGTTTGTTGGTTTGCTGAAGCTTGTTAGTTGTGTGATGCATTGTCTTGATATACCTGCTTTCAGTTTCAGTATAGAGATCATGGTGGCCTCGATGGCCTAATCAGGACTTCTGTGCTAGTTGGCTATTTCTTTATATGAACTCTTGGGAGTAGCTGTTTCTTTTATGGATCTGTTTACAGGGGCCTTGCCGGCCGAGGAATTAATTTTAAGCCGAGATATACTTGTTTGTTTTCTTAACTGCGTGTGGCAGCCATGGGCTAGTAGCAAATGGTTCAGCAGGGTCGGCTCGAGCCTGAGTTTTGACATTAGGAGCCAATTGCACCCCTCGAGTTTGGGGCATGACAACTTCATCTTCAAATTTCACAGTGAAGATGTTATCTTGCAGCTAATGTTAAGTTTTGATAATTTAACAAACTTAGGGATCTAACAAGGGACCAGATCCTTGTTATTGGGACTAGATAGGGTAAATGAATGAGTAAACTCATCGTGAGGAATATTTGGGTGTTATCATAAAAAAGGGGGAAATGTTATATTCTAGGTGTTTTGATGATCCTCACAAATGCAGGGACCCGATCGTGGCAGAGTGCCCTTGTCCAGATTCAAAGTGGGGTACAACTATAAAGTTGTCCTGTCAGATGGTTGGTGAAAAGTGCAGTGTACTTCACCAATAGGAAGGGCAGACGAGGTTGTTTGTGTTAGTGGTCAAAACTCTTGTTGGTGACTGATATACATACAACATTATTCATTCAAAAAGGAGAGAGAGTTAGCAAGTCTTCTCAAGAACTCACAAAGAACACATTGCAAGGGACCTGGTCCCTGTAAGACTGCGCATGTGAAAAGGACGACAAGACAGTTGTCAGAAAAGCTGCCACCTCGGATGTGGTTGGTGCATATCCTTTTAGAGAAGTAGGCTATCAGCCAATGGGGTCGTCTCAAGAGGTTTGTGTCCATTTAATCTAACCTCTTCTCACAAAACACAAACTAAGATTTGGCAAACAAAACTCATAAGCTTACAAAGAAGAAGCCATCTTCAAGGAAGAAAATTGCTCATATCGACAAGGGACCCGATGGAGTGCTGAAGAGTATTTGTTGTATTTTGAGCTTTGTGTCTTATGTGCTTAAATTGTAAATCTACTCTTAAGTTATAAAGGATAGTAGATCTATTGCTTGTCTAAGTATTTAGTTTGAGTCGGATTAGCTAGAGTGAGTTAGATGAATAATCTAAGTTTTGGTCAAGCCTTTTTACATCATTGTTTTGATGTTCTCTTGGGTAGAGTTACCTAGGAGTGTCAACTAGAGTTAGTTGATGTGTGGTGCATCAAAGTTGCTGCTTGTGTATGGTCTTATCGTGGAGATCGGAGTTGGTGGCTAGAGTTAGCCTTGTGGGGTTCTTAAAGTCTAGATCAACTAGAGTTAGTTGGTTTAGTGGGCAATATGATTATTGCTTAGGCTCAGTAAGTAATATGAGTATTACTTAGTGTGGGATTAGATTGTTAATCTCATTGTTGTGGTGGTAATCTGTGTTTCACTTTTGCTTGGAGTTTTAGTGAAAACAATTGAAAAATCATGTGTGACAGGTCGTGGTTTTACTCCCTTGAGAAAAGAGGTTTCCTCGTAAAATCTCTTGTGCATATTTTACTTGGTGCTGTTTATTTTTGCACTTTAATTCTGTCAAGGGACCTGATCTTATGATCACTGGTATTAGAGCTTGGGCTCTCTATCTAGTTAACACCAAGAGAGAGATTCCTGCGAGGAATGGTGACACCACTGAACTTGGCAAATAAGTCAGTCCCCTACTAGGCCACCTCTTTTTAATGGTCAGTTCTATAGATGGTGTAAGATTCGAATGAGTGACTATCTCATGGCTGAGGACATTGAGGTATGGAACGTTATTTGTGAACGACCTTATGTGCCAACTATGAAGGTTAAAGATGGAGAGGTCACAAGAGTCCTTCCCAAAACTCGACAACAATATAATGACTCTGACAAAAGATTAGTCGAGAAAAACCATAAAGCTAGGATGCTACTGATGTGTGGTATCAGTATGAATGAATACGATCTGATCTCATCTTGTGAATTAGCCAAGGAAATTTGGGATAGGTTGAGAACAACGTATGAGGGTACTGAGGAAACAAAAAAATCTAAGCTAGATATCTTTACTACTCAGTTAGAAAGTTTCACCATAAAAGAAGGTGAATCTATTCATAAAATGTGTACCAGATTCTCTACCATCACCACTGAGATTATGATTCTTGAAAAACCTATCCCTGTGTGTAAGCAAGTCTCTAAGATATTGAAAATTCTTCCCCGATCTTGGACAAATGAATTTGTGTTGGGCGATGAGACAAGGGATCCAGAAGTGGTGACTCTAAATGCACTATTTGAACATCTTCAAGTTCATCAGATGCACAACAAAAAGGAGGGTCTCGTTCTCAAGGGCAAAGACAAGAGGACAAATCTGATTGATGAGGCTGATCAGAAGAAAGATGCAAAAAGAGATGAATCACTTGCTTCCAAAGTGTCACAAAGTGAAGCCTCTGAAAGAGGTGAGAATATAGGCTATTTCACTCAACAATTTTAGAATATCGTGAGAGAACGACGAGGTTTCATGAAGAAAGAAAAGCATGACAAGGCTTCAAGCTTATGTGACGTGTGTTACAAGTTCGATCAACCAAGTCACTCCATTAGAGATTGCCCTATGCAAAAAGCTGACCACATGGAATATGCCAAGTCTGGAAAAGGTAAAGACAAAGAGGGGGACCAGGTCTGTGACAAGTTAAGCAGAAGAGAAGCTGCCTATCATGCGGTGAAGAAGGATCTAACTACATGGGAAAATTCCACAAGTGATTCAGATGATTCTAAACACTCTGATGATGATTTCATGGAAAAGTCAGATGAGGAAGATGCTGATGAAAAGGTAACCCTATCATACCTCAAGCAAAACTTGAATACCTTTTCTACCAGTAAATTGAGAAAGCTAGTTATTGTACTACTTGATTTGATAAGTGAGAATGATCTCGTAAACAATAACCTAGATATCTCTCAAGATGGAAAAAATCATTTAGTTGCCCAAATATCTAATATTGAAAATCACATGGTTGTTCTAGAAGTTTAAAATCTAGAACGGAAGGAAAAGATAAAAGGGGTAACTTCTACAGTTTTTCAAGGAAAGAACGAGACCAGCAGCTTGCAGCTGGAGCTTGAAAATAAGTTGCACACTGTTGAAATGAAGATGAAGTTGGCTTTAGAAAGAAGTCTTGTGTTGGAGAAGGACCCGGTCCGTGTAAAAGAGGAACTGGAAAAATTCCTCGAATGGACCACTTCCTCTAAGATTGCTACAAATCTAATCAGTCAAGGCAACAACATTAGAAGAGGGCTGGGTTGTGAGAAGATATATTCCCTATACAATTCTCACAACAAAAATGTTTTCGATGCTGATAATTTGCTATGTGTGCATTGTGGTCGAGATGGGAATCTTAAGAAAGATTGTCCTGTTTTGAATAATTATGAAGGAAGTTCTTCAAACTATTCCAAACAGAGGAATATACTAATGAAGGGACCTGGTCTTGCTTCTGGTCCCAAGTTGAAGAAAACCAGTATGCCTTACTGGACAAAAGATTTTCTTATCACTCCGTTATTTGCTGAGTGGGAACCCCGTCTCAAATGGATTCCCAAGGCTAACAAGTGAATTTCTATGCAAGTGAGAGGAGGTAGCATCTCTCAGTATTGGTTTATGAATAGTGGATGTTCAAAGCACATGATTGAGAAAACTACAAAACTTCCTATCTCTCAAGGCACTTCAAGGTGGAGGTGTCTCTTTTGACAATAGCAAGAAATGGTCCATTCTTGGTGTAGGCAGGACTTGAAAGTCTGTGGAACACTCTTTTGAAGTTGTGTACTATGTTAATTGGTTGAAGTACAATCTTTCAAGTGTTTCACATATTTGTGATGAGCAAAATGAAGTAAAGTTCTTATCACATAAATGTGGTGTTGCAAATTCTCTCTCGGGTGATGATCTTGACAGAAAAGAGATGCAAGAACATGTATATTGCTGATCTGAACACTACTCGTAGTAACAGTCTCACCTGCCTTAGTGGTCAATGTGAGAATACTGATCAATGACTCAGGAGACTCAGCCATGTGAGGGCTCCTCTGCTGAACAAACTTGTGTCAAGGGACTTGTTTCGTGGTCTGCCAAAATAAAATTTGCAGATGACAAAGTTTGGGATGCTTGTGTTAAAGAGAAGCAAATCAGATTATCCTTCAAGTGGAATAAGCGACGGTTAATCTTCTAAAGAACTTTTGGCCTGAAATGGTGAAGAGTACATGTTCTGTGACAAAAATTATGATATTGAGAAGTTTAATCTCAATGATGTTGAAAGAGTATTTTTGGGATATTCTTCTTTCAGCAAGGCTTATCGGGTGTATGACTTCACGTACCAGGAAACTACTTCGGTTCAAGTGCGAATGATCGCGTGTAGTGATATAACCCAACCAAGGCTTGGGATCATTCCCATAGGGAGTGGTTTCGAGAATTAATAGAAAAGTAAAATCAAGTTCTAATCAATCATAGCTGTAAATATTAACGAATAAAAACATATTAAATTAAGGGGTTGACACGAATGTCAATTATCAATAGGGTTTTTTAGTGATTAACAACTAAAACATCGAAAATACAAAGATGCGAGTATAGGGAGATGAGATTCTTGGGATGTGATAGGAATATGGGATAAAAGACACTATCGGGTAGATGCTTTTGATAGTACATCGCTGAATATTGATATCTAGGCTAGACTTTAGTCGGGGTAAATTCTCTCTCTCGCAACTTTCCCCGAATCAAATCAGTTTCTCTCGAACACCGAGTTACCGCATTTAAGCACATCCTCCGCCTTAGCCCATTCACTCTCTCAAGCTAAAAGTGTGGGAGAGGGCCTAGGATTCACTCTCTCGAGCTAAACCCACGACGACCCAATAAACACCAAGCCAAAAGCACTGAGATGAAATCGTATTTGCAACTACAATCTCATTAAGTTCAAACACAACTACTAAACGAAATCACATTTAAACAACGAGTATACCAACAATAAGCAACACCCAACAATATATTTAACCCATATTCACAAAATCACACCCCAAGACTTGGGGTTTTACCTAGATATCAAAAAGAGATAGAAATCGATACCAACAAGTGTTTCCATCAAGTGGGTACGATGAAAAAAGTCTTTAAACACGTCAAGAATGAAGATTCTTCGAGACCCATTTCCAATTTCTTGGAATTGAAAATCTTCAAATCTTCAAGTTCAAGCACAATGACTCCAAAAACTCTAAGAGCTAAAACTGAAATATTCTTAGTCTCAAAAATAAATTTTTGTCTCTAAAGTCTCATACTAAGCTAAAAATTTAAACAAGTATTTATAGTGTTTAAAAATTTGGGCTGCGGAGTATCATTCGGTGCAATTAGTCGTGATCGCCAACACACTCGGCGATCCGCCCTTTGGTCTGGTTCATCGCCTTTCTGCTTTTGCTTTCAACATTCTCGCGTTTTGAGGCATTGGGCGATATAGTGATACTTCGCGAAACTGCTCGGCGACGCGCCGACTACTCCTTTTCATCGCAGACTTGACCTTATCCTTCAGGGCTCTGCACACTGGAACATTCAGAGGGATTTAGGACCTTTCAGTGACTCGCCTAATAGTTTAGGCGATCCTCAAGATGTCTTTTCTCCGTTCTTTCAGCCGCTTTGTTCCTTTTTGCTTGATAGCTTCCAAGCTTTGTCTCTCAATCCAAATACATGAAACTTTAGGGTTTACATCAATTATTGAGACAAAATATGCATTCGAGGACACTAATTCTATCAAAATATAGCCCTAAATGAGTCCAAATTGTGGACTCATCAACACCCCCAACTTAAACTTTTGCTTGTCCTCAAGTAAAACTCAAGTTCAGCAGTTCAAAAAGGATGTCTCAAACAGTGCTACACAAGACTCAATCATGAATGTTCACAATAAGGCTCAATTCACTCATGCAAGGATCAATTGTATACTTAAAGACTCAAGTTGTGACACACCATTATCAAAGATTCTCAATCTCACTATACTTGATTCAAATGAAAGTTCAAGCTCAACAAAGGTATTCAAATGCCCTCACACAAAAGAATGATTCCATATTCACACACAATGGTTCAACAATTTAAAGTTCAAGAATCAAATGCAATGCTCACTCTCACAAAGAAGAACACAATGCATGCTTTCACCCATAGTTTTGCCCATATTTTCCAATCGACATTTGGTTCAGCTTACTCAAGATAAAAAAGGTCTTTTCAAGGCTTGTAACAGGGCTGAGTGCAAAGGTATGGTCATTTAGGCTCAGTGACTTTCATCCTCATGAAATGTGGTGCTCACATCACTCCCTTTCCTCTTCTTTCATCACTTTTTTTAGTGCTCGTAAGTCATCCCATTATTCACTTTCCATGGATTGTTCGGAACCCCATTTCTTTTTACATTTCTTCTAACTTTATTTGACAACTTTTTCTTTTTCTTTTTCTTTTCTTTTCTCTTTTTTTTTTTGTATGGAGGTTCCATTTTTCTCTCAACACCATGGGTTAAAAGGAACTTTTCTTCACTTCTTGACTTTCCTTCTCTTTTCACCACACCCCAACTTAGGCTTTTGGCCTAAGTTGGCTATTCGATAAACCACAATTCAAAAGGATTATAGGTAGCGGATTAAAAAAGGTCATGTTTTCATCAAGTTTCTTCTAAAGAAAGGTAAGGCTCAAGGGGTATTCAAAAGAGGTTCACACACTCACAAGGTAGGCCACAAAAGAGTTATATATCAATTTGGCTCACACTCTTCGAAGTTTCCTAAGATCATATCAAGAGATAGCCTTACTTAGTCGATCGGACCAACGAGGCAAATTCTAGGTGTTTTCATAGTAAGCTCATCATACAAGACATCAACACCAAAATCAAAAAAATTCCACACTTTTGCTAGTGTGCAACGTTCATCACAAGAGAATCAATTCGATAATTGGCTAGTCATAACGGATGCAAAGAGTTCACATATTGACTATGTATCACTTGGTCTCATCGTAGCCGTACATTCATGTTCGTTCGATTATGAGCACTATTTGAGTCATCGATATTGATCGAAATCGAGACTCAAATTTGCTAAAGAACAGCCACTTTCAAGTGCATAGAAGAGGTGGCAAAATTTTTGGAAGGGTCAAAATCATTTACAATTTAAAGCAAAAGGAGCCACAAGCTCAAACATCCGCTAAAAGTAGCGCAAACTACAATACTAAGGCTCACAACCCAAATACACAATCAAAACATAAGTCATAAAAGCACACAAAGGTGGGCCTCACCCCACCACAATTAAAATCATTTGCCCACAAATGCAACAAACATAATATCCAGTATTTACAATAAAGAAAGACAGAGAGGGAGGTAAAGAGAGGATCCTGTCTATGTAGTCTCTCCATCTGTCTGGGCCTCATTGCCCGATGCCTCATCCTGATCCTGGGCATCAGTGCCCGGGGTCACCTCAGGGGGAACAACAATGCCAAATTCAACAGGGTTTGTTGAGTCTGAGTCCACCATAAAGACATGTACTACTTTGCAGAATCCCCGAGCCCATGAAGGAATATTAGGGTCTAGCGTAACGGTCTTCCTGGCAGAAGTGGGCCTTTTGCCCTTGCCTTTCCCAGTGGTTATGGGTAGTTTCGTAGCTTTGCCTTTTGACGTAGCTGCATCATCATTTATCGCAATCCATTTGGACTTCTCTTGGGCTAGTGTTATTCTTTCAGTAGCTTTTGATTCAGTCATGTTTGCAAAATCTTGTAGAGACGTTAGAAAAACTTAAATCACAACAAACAATTTCTGACAGACTCGCCAAACTAGATGGGGAATCGCTTAATTTCTTGGGCGAGCTAGATTGAGCTCGCCGAAAGAATTAGCTCTAAAACTACAGCAAGTAGGCGATGGGGGAACCACTCGACGTGTTGCCAATAGCTTTTGGTGAACAAGAACAAGCCATCCAAAAGTTCCAGTGCATAACGGTTCAGGGTGCAGACAAAGGGTGAAAGAAAAGTCTTTCGGGCGAGTCACCGAGTGCTTTTGGCAACATCAAGCTTCTCGCCGAAGGTTACATAATCATTCATCAAATAAAGAATGAAATCAAGGGTGAGATGGGGATATTAGGCAAGCCGCCGAGTTGTTCGGCGAGCTCGATCCAGCTCGCCAAATGACTCAACGTGCCTATTTTCAAACCAATTTCCCAAATTCAACCCTGCAACCCCCGAAAACAAAATCAAAACATGCACTAGTGCAATTACGTTAGGTCTCATAGCACCCAAACACAACCCTTCGAATTTTAACCCAGTTTAAGGCATACAATTACGAGAATTCAACAGTCACAACTACTCGAGCAAGATTATCAAATTAAATCATGCATTCAAACAAATTAACTCTTGGGCCCATCGAGTTTTACAGACTCTCTCTCAAAGTTTTCTTTAGTCCAACTTCGGTCAGAGTCGGGGTCACCGACCTCTTCGGCGATGCGCCGATTTGACCCTTTTTCTCGCCAATCTCCTTCTTTCCTAATGCTTCCCACACTTTATCTTGCACAACCAACACACCATTATTTTACAAACAATCAAAAAACAATAAAAGGGTTTTTGGGTTGCCTCC
Source organism: Solanum sparsipilum (assembly GCA_029582215.1). Lineage (NCBI taxonomy): Eukaryota > Viridiplantae > Streptophyta > Magnoliopsida > Solanales > Solanaceae > Solanum > Solanum sparsipilum. The sequence goes on from JAKRZT010017873.1 coordinate 9,360, forward strand.
CAAACAGCCCCTTAGTTAATGTCGTGGCACGATGCAAGTTAACACCTAATCCTCTTCTTCGGACTCGGCCATGATGTCATTAAGCGACTCCTCATTGCTCTGTAAAAAGAAACGTCTTATCAGTTGATTTATCTGGGCATCCTGTAGCTGATTAATCATGGAATTGGAAGTTGTTGTCTGATTCAACATTTCGTTGTTCTCTTTTATCTCTTTCAACACCTTATCTTGTTCTTTGATCTTGTGTTGAATGAGTGAGAGGACTTCTTCATGTTGCCCACTTTCCTGCTTCTTTCCCTTTTTGCACTTGTGAAGGGGAAAGTGCTTGTCCTTTTTCGTGGACTGCTCCTCCAATTCCATGACTTTCTTGGTTAAGAAATTCAGCTGAGTTAACATTATAGCCCACTCTTTTTTTCTCTTTGTTTCCTCGTTGGTCTTAACTATGCTGTCGAGGAGTTTGGCTACTATTTCATAGGGTTGTTGTAGCAAGCAAACCTCGAAAAGTTGGTCAGCGGTACTTTTATTTTCGGGTCCAAGACCCCTATAAAAGAACTGTAGTAGCACTTTATCAGACATCCAATGATTTGGGCATGGGTGTAGCATTTCTTGGAATTTCAACCTCATCTCTTGGATGGTTTCACCCCCTACTTGCTTGAATGTCAGGAGATTGTCCATAAGGTTCAACAATTTTAGAAGAGGGTGATCCGTTTGATACCCATAGCTTTCATTCTCACTCATTTTTCTTGAAATAGTCACTCAAACAAACAAAACAACACTAAAAATTAAGTAAGTAAACTACGACTAACAAGAACGAAAATCCTACTTAACTACAAATTCTCAAATAACACCACTCCCTAGTAGTGGCCCCATTTTGACTTCATGTATCAGGACTCTACTTCGGTTCAAGTGCCAACGATCGCGTGTAGTGATATAACCCAACCAAGGGTTAGGATCGTTTCCACAGGGAATGGTTTCGAGAATTAATAGAAAAGTAAAATCAAGTTCTAATCAATTATAGTTGTAAATATTAATGAATAAAAACATATTAAATTAAGGGGTTGACACGAATGTCAATTATAAATGGGGTTTGTTAGTGATTAACAACTAAAAACACGAAAATAGAAAGGTGTGAGTATAGGGAGACGGGATTCTTGGGATGTGATAGGAATATGTGATAAAAGACACTGTCGGGTAGATGCTTTTGATAGTACATTGCTGAATATTTGTAACTAAGCTAGACTTTAGTCGAGGTAAATTCTCTCTCGAACACCGAGTTGCCACATTTAAGCACATCCTCCACCTTAGCCCATTCACTCTCTCGAGCTAAAGTGTGGGAGAGGGCCTAGGATTAACTCTCTCGAGCTAAACCCACGATGACCCAATAACCACCTGCTATCGATTTAGTAGTCTTAGTTTTAAAACCTCTCTCTTGAGTAAGCCAAAAACATTGAGATGAAATCGTATTTTCAACTACAATATCATTAAGTTCAAACACAACTACTAAACGAAATCACATTTAAACAACGAGTATACCAACAATAAGAAACACCCAACAGTAGATTTAACCCATATTCACAAAATCACACCCCAAGAATTGGGGTTTTAGCTAGACATGAAAAAGAGATAGAAATTGATACCAACAAGTGTTTCCATCAAGCGGGTACGATGAATAAAGTCTTTAAACTCGTCAAGGATGAAGATTATTCAAGACCCACTTCCAATTTATTGGAATTGAAAATCTTTATATCTTCAAGTTCAAGCACAATGTATCCAAAAACTCTAAGAGCTAAAACTGAAATATTCTTAGTCTCAAAAATAAAGTTTTGTCTCTAAAGTCTCATACTAAGCTAACAATTTAAACAAGTATTTATAGTGTTTGAAAATTTGGGCTGCGGAGGATCATTTGACGCAGTAAGTCAGGATCACCGACATACTCGGTGATTCGCCCTTTGTTCTGGTTCATAGCCTTTCATCTTTTGCCTTCACCATTCTCGCGTTTTGATGCATTGGGTGATAGAGTGCTGGTTCGCGGAATTGTTCGACAACGCGCCAACTGCTCCTTTTCATTGTAGACTTGACATTCTCCTTCAGGGCTTTGCATATTGGAACATTCAGCGAGATTTAAGACCTTTTGGCGACTCACCCAATAGCTTAGGCAATCCACAAGAAGTCTTTTGTCCATTCTTTCAGACGCTTTGTTCCTTTTTGCTTGATAGCATCCAAGATTTGTCTTTCAATCCAAATACCTGAAACTTAAGGGTTTACATCAGTTATTGAGACAAATTATGCATTTGAGGACACTAATTCTATCAAAATATAGCCCTAAATGAGTCCAAATGGTGGACTCATTAGTGTATAAAAAGGTGGTCATGTGATATTTTATGAGTCTGGAAGAATTGAGAAGTTGCAAAAGAAAGAAGATTCTGAGACTGAAGAGGTACCTCATATTGAACAAGTTGGTCTAAATAGTGAGCTTGATGAAGAACATTCTCTTCATGAATCCAGCAATCTCGAGGAAGTTGATGCAGATGATGAACCTGATGAGGGACCCAGTCCGGTAGACAATGCTGAACAAGGATGATGTAGTTCAAACTGATAATGTGAATTCTGAAGGTGAGAATGAAGAAGCTGATCAAGCTCAGTTTGAAAGAAGCAAAACATGACACTCAGTTTTCCAACCAGCTGATAGGTTGTCCAAGTTTCACTTCAACAATGGTTTTAAAAGAGGTATAATTGATAAAATCCTCTTTTTGAAATCACAAGGAAAGAAACTATTTATTATTGAAGTATATATCGATGATATCATCTTTGGAGCAACCTTGGAGGTGTTGTGTGAAGAGTTTGCCACACTCATGGGTAGTGAGTTCTAAATAAGCATGATAGGAGAATTCTTCATAGAGCTACATATCAAGCAAACCTCTAAAGGTACCCTTATTTGTCAAGAAAAGTTCATCAAGGAGCTGCACAAGATGCTTAACATACTTGAAGTCAAGAAAATGTTAAAAAGGGATAATGTCATCATGGAGCTTTGCAAAATGAAAGATTAAGTGGCTGACATCTTCACCAAAGTTCTAAGCAAGGACCAATTTGTCAATAATAGGGACCTGGTTCCAGCTCAGAGAAGCTACTAAAGAAGTTTCATATTATGGATGCCAAGATGATTGATGCTATTATAAAGACCAACTCAAAGTTGGATGTTGATGGATCTGATTCAGATGTAAATGATGCACGTGTTAGGATTCATGCAAGATTCCAAGATTTTTCAACAGAATCACATTTTGAAGACTGCTAAGAGAATCCTAAGACATGTGAAAAAGATAGGGACCTGGTTCTATCCTGTCTATCAGGAGATCTTTTGATTTGGAGGAATATGGTGATGTTGATTATGCTGAGTATCAAGTTGATAGAAAGAGTACCTCAGGAATGACTTATGTTCTAGGTTGATCTCTTATAGGGAACTAAGTTGTAGAGAATGTAGCAAGTGCAGCTTGATGTACTCAACTTTTGTGGATAAAACAACATCTTGAAGCTCTTAGAATACCTGGCCGACATAATCAAACTGATGTTGGGAATGTTGAAAACCGATTTAATGGATCATGCCTGAAGCAATCAACCCTCTCATGACAATGCAAAGGGAGCATGTATCATTGTTTTTCAGTTAGGTATGTTTTAGCAAGTTCAGTCTCATACCTTTTGTAGGTATACACACATGGAAAAAGGGTTGAAGAAAATGGGAGGTCAAAATAGATATAGGCAATCACTTTCAAATTACAAAGAGGGACCCAGTCTATTCTCTAAGGTTAGCACTCTTATTATTGCATCTTGAATTATGCATGAGAACCATTGCAATTGCCACGTATCTTTCATTTAGGTATCTGACCATTGTCCCATCATTTTTATACCAAAATGACACTTCCTTTCACTTAATACACCCTTTCACTTACTTTATACTCCACATTTCTTTCCATCTCCCCTGAAAATTCAAATCCCCTTCAAAAATCAGAGTTTTCCAAAACCCTCTCTTCTCCTCTCTCAAAACACTTCAAACGTTTAAACCCTTGTTCCTACCGGTGAATTTTCTGATGAAGAAATTTTTGAGTGTGAAGAGGAACTAGGTCCAACAACCAAAAAAAAGAAGGTGGAAAAGATGATGTTCAAAAAGTAAGAGGTTTATATTCTAAGAACTCAAAGTATTCTGAACAGGAAGGTGTCTGACCTTGATTTTTGTTGTTTTGAAATGGTTCCTTAATTATTGATCTATTAATCTCGAAAGCCTTAAGTAAGTCTGATTTTACCAATCTTTTTGTCATGAGAAACTCAGGCTAGCGTAGGAAGTTATGACCGTAGCTTTTGCTACCAAGGATACTGAAATGGGTTGCCTAGAGGATCAGCTTATGAAATAGCACTATCAGAGGGACTATGTTGAAAAAAAAACTGGCAGCCCTAAAGGTTCAACACGAATCTTGAGCAGCAAAGAGTGTGATCTTCAAGAGAGGCTTCTGAAATAACCATGCTAAGGGATATGCTCTACTAATCCTATTCTTTTAATCCTTTACTTCTAAGCCATCCCGTTAGTCCTCATTTGTGTTTTTCTATCATACTGAGTGGGTATTGTCATGGTTCTCATTCGTAATAATATTTGCAATGCTTTGATTGCTGATCGTTTATTTATGAATGAAAAATGCATTGTTTCTACTGACTTGTCTCATTACTTTATGCATTTTTAATCATGCTCAGTGTTGCCTAAGTGGCAATGAATTTGCTTGAACTGCATTTCTATCAACTTGGTTTACTGCTTTAACCCTTTTTATGATGTCACAAGGGGGAAAATTGTTAAGGTATGAGATCAATGATGCTAGGTACTTGAAGAGGGCATGGTCATGCCGATAGGGGGAATCAATGATAGTTACTTGAAGAGGACATGGTCAGGCCGATAGGAGGAAGAAGTTGAACAAGTTTGTCATAATCAAAAAGGGGGAAAATTCTATTTTGTTGTTGATGTGAAGTTTTGATGATTTGACAAACTTCAGAAATGATGAAAAAAAGGGAACCAATCTATTTACTTGAAGAGTCATGTTGATAGGCGGAACTGGTGAAAGAGGGGAGAAGGTGAATAAGTTTGTTATCATCAAAAAGGGGAAAAAGGTTAACTTGGAGTTGATGTTAAATTTTGATGATTTAACAAACTTAGGGATCTAACAACGGACTAGATCCTTGTTATTGGGACTAACGTCAGGGTAAATGAATGAATAAACTCAGCGTGAGGAATATTTGTGTGTTATCATTAAAAAGAGGGAAAATGTTATATTCTAGGTGTTTTGATGATCCTCACAAATGCAGGGACTCGGTCCCTGGCAGAGTGCTCTCATCCAGATTACAAAGTGGGGTATAGCTATAAAGTTGCCCTGTTAGATGGTTGGTGAAAAGTAAAGTGTACTTCACCAATAGGAAGGGCGGATGAGGTTATTTGTGTTAGTGGTCAAAACTCTTGTTGGTGACTGATATACATACAACATTAAACAAACAAAATTATTCATTCAAAAAGGAGAGAGAGTTAGCAAGTCTTCTCAAGAACTCACAAAGAACACATTGCAAGAAACCTGGTCCCTACAAGACTGCGTATGTGAAAATGATAACAAGACAACTGTCAAAAAAGCTACCACCTCTGATGTGATTGGTGCACGTCCTTTTAGAGAAACATGCTCTCAACCCAAAAATGATTATGTTTTCTTCATAGCCTTTTCTTATGTCCCCTATTTCCAATGCATTGACTATATCCTATGATTTTCATGTTTTTTTTATTTAAGCCTTTAATTGTTCAAACAATGATCATGTCTACTTGCTTTAAATCATCCATGCTATTATGCATATTCTATGCATATTGCCCCATACTTAGTACATTTCATATAGTAATGAATACTTGTGCCTACATTATCTCATAAATGTAGGGTCCGACATTCCTATCTCACACACTCGTGGCTAGACATCTCTTAGGTTCTTCAAGTGATTGGTTAGTCCTCATGTTCCGAGGACTAAGACACTTTATACCTTTATGTCATTTCCGATTTTAGACTTGTATGTGATGTATGGGTGTAACACCTCGGAATCGAGAAAGGCCTAAAAAGGGGTAATGGGGAGACACTCACAAACCAACACCTGGACCATGGACACCCCATGGATCCCTAGATGGTCTGTGAAGGGGACCATGGTCCGTATGGTGGCTCGTGGCAAGTTCCCCTGGGCATGCTAAGCCAGGACCCTTCCCAAGAGGGACTTAACAACCTGTGGGGGAGGCAGACGAGTCGTTATGATGCTCGTGTGAGGGAGGTAGAACCTACCCCGAAGTTGGCCTCCTCCCACGAACCCCCAGACGGGTCGTGAAGAAGTAAATGACTCGTTAAGGTGGTCGTGAAGGGTTAATGAAGAAGGGGGGCCTCTCCCCAAGCCACTGGTCAAGGACCACGGCTGCCACAACGGCTCGTGAGGTCCTTGGCCGCCACTGTGGCAGTGGTCGCGTCAGCTTTAGTTAGGGGCTTTTGGATCTTTTCCTTATTATTCTATCCTAACACTATGTCATTTTACCCTTAGTAGAAGTCCTATATAAGTGTTTTAACCCCAAATTTCTCCAATTGAAATCATTCTCTAAATTTCCTAAAAGAAGATCAAGTCTTCCTCTCCAAAATATTTGTCTCTCTTGAAAGCTTGAAGAAGAAGGAATCAACCTAGGTTTTCAAGTCAAGCCTCCTATTCCACCACTGAAGGCTAGCTTTTGGCATTGAGGTATGATGGTTTTCATCCATGGAGCCCTTTCCTGCACGGAGTTCCCAAATTCTTCAATTTACAAAGTTAGAATTCTACAATTGAGTTAGGGTTTTCTTCCATGTCATGGGCTCTTTTAAATATTGATTTATTTGATTGGTGTATGGATTATTATGATGAATTGATAAAATTTCATGATTTTAAGATGAATTCCCATGAACCCATGTTTAACCCATGTTTTCTAGATATTGATGATTGAAAGTGGGTTTTTAACTATGGAAGGTGAATTATGGAATTATGCATGTTTTTATGGAATTTATCAAATATGATGTAAATGTCTTTGAGAAATGAAGCACCTATGTTGCTTATTGTCATGCCCCAACTAGAGAATTCATGACTGGCTCTCGACACCTTAAGCAGTCGAGTTAGCCACATAAACATACCAACTGACTTAACTGAGGGCTTAGAAGGTCAGGAAACATAACACCTAAAATACTATGAATGGACCCTTAAGGGCATAACCTGAATATCGATAAGTCATATAGACGAAGGTAGACAAGCCAAAGATAATAAGGTACTAGCTAGCTGACAAGGCTACAATGAAAATATACACACATACATAGATATCTATACATGCCAAGCCTATGTGGCTGGAAACTGGAAGCTGTAGAAAGAAACCAGGAATACTGTGTCCACAATAGCCTCTATGAGTGACATAAGCACTGGTCGGGACAAGTCCCCGATTATACTCAAACTGTACACTAAAAGTAACATCCTATGAAAGCTCTAGGAAGAAGTGGAGCTTACCAACTCACAGCTGAACCCTGAATCCTAGCAAATGGGTCAATCAGAATCCCTACCTGGACCTGCACACACAAAACAAAAATGCGTCCCCAGGCAACGGGACGTTAGTACGAATAAAAATGTTCTGGTATGTAAGGCAGAAAATAAAATAATAAATAGTTACTGTAAAAAGGGGAACAAAGATACCACATGAAAAAGAAACTCTGGTAGCCGCCATGGATGACATCAAACCTTATATAAATTAAATATGCATGGTATGCTCGCATAATCATATGTCATGAATATATATATATATATATATATATATATATATATATATATAGATGCAAATGCATGTCATACCCAACCAAGTGCTAGCAATGGTGGTGCCTTCCGGTAGTGAACCGGGATCATATTCACCAACTTGTGGCCATCTGTGTCTCATACATATAAATATAGGTAATAGGCCCCATACCTTCCGATTATAGCTTGGAAGTAGAATGCATAACATATAATGTCATGGATCCTTAATGCATTTGTTACCTGAATCATGTTGCCAATCTTGGCTCATTGGTACTAGTGTCCTCATAATCTCGTAGTCACTTTTGTATCACATGTAAATATCTCGTGAAACTTATATAATTGTAGATTAAACTGGAACACTTAACTTGGATTTAGAAAGGCAACTTAAACTTGAGGATGTTCATAAAGAGCTTAAAGTTCTTCACTTAGTATCTATAGATGTTTCCTTAGTGGTTTGTAAAAGAAAGTATTTTAGAAAAACCCGTACTTTAGTAGTTTAAACCTACGATTTATATTTAAGAGTTTTGGAGATCAACGTTTTATTTTAAAGTTTTCAAAAATATAAATTAGCGAGGAAGGAGGACGGATTTCAAATTCATATTGTTCATCTCTAATATTTTTAAGTTACTACACCTAAAGAATAATAAGAATATGTACACATGGACCTATAGTCAAGAGAATCAACAAAATGACATAAAGATGCCAACTACCCTATCTAACCGAACAAGTGGAATAACAGCATAATGTAGTCACAAAAATACACCAACTGCAATATCAATGCCTTTCACCAAAAGTCTTTCTAGTAATAGAGTAGTAAAACAATATTTGACAATTTAGGATTCCAAAATTCGTGCTCAAAGGAAGTATAGTGCTTAGCCTTAACATACCTCAATTCTAGTTCTTGTTGTATCAATATGGATTGTACCCCTTCCTTACAGTATGTAATCTACATAAAATCATGTCACACAACCATTACAGGCAGAATATTAACACGGCAGGGTCAATGTAGCAATTTAGATCTCACTAGCAGAGTAATTAGCTCTCCAGACCCTGTTTAAATGTATGCCTCATTACCTTTTCTTCTCCAAATTACAACCCCAAAATTAGTGATGTAACATACATTTTTGCAAGATCAATTAACAAGTGGAGGCCTACACAATAGTCAACAACAACCAAATAGAGTATGCCTGCACAATAATAAAAACTCGGCGTATCGCCACACCCCTCCTCTCCAACCACAAAATAACCACAAACAAATCCAAACCATAAGTCTTTAAACCATTAAACCCAAAAAAATATATGTAATACAGTCTTATAATTGTTCAATATAACCATAATAACTCGAAATTACGGCTTCCAATCACCATCATGTGAGTTCGTCCAATAATTACGTTTGGAATCACATCTTTATCTTCATAAGCAATACAAGAATAAAAGGGGAGAAACCTAACTTAAAATTGATGGAGCTTATAGTATTTTAGCATGTCTCCTCAATTACAAAGAGTCTCCTCAAACACAGGACGTTGAACTAAGAAGAAGTCATTTGAAAATTGCAATGCAATAATTGAACCAATGTTACACTTATTTATCTTATATTAATTACCCATCTATACTTCTTCATATCTTCTAGACTCATATCAACAACAACCACACACAACCAAATCATTTCCAAATATTCCAGCAACAACAACATCAGAAAATACATCAAAAATAGCCCAACATCACATAACTATCAAAATATGATTTTCCAGCCGTCTATTCGTGTTCTTGCTTATATAGCATAGCTATAACTTGGAATCACTCAATAAAATGAAGGGTGAGAATTAGCTATTACCTCCAAATAGCAACAACACCACCTAAAAAAGAGACTCCTTCACCACGAAGAATCCTTCAAATCACAACCAACGAGGAGGATAGAAGTAACGCAATCTCTATGAACGTTCCGATGGTGAAACCACTTTGAAATCTTGTAGATCTTTGCTTGGATGATAAGGGAACCTTTAGAGAGGATTTAGGACTGTTTTCTTCTTATTTTGGTCGAAAAAAATGAGTTAGAACGAAGGGAAACCAAATCTTATAGAGCTAAACCGGCATAGGGGCGAGAGACCCACCTTCACGTGCCTGCTTGTGCAGTCTCACTAAAATCTGAATATCTCTCAATTCTGAAGTCGTATGGACAAATGGTTTAGTGCGTTGGAAAGTCGACTCGTAGACCTTCAATTTAATATATTAGGGTTCTTCTAAAACTTTATATATTGGGAGAAAAGCTCCAAGACATTTAACCCAAATTTCAGAAGGTTTATTAAAGAAACTTACTCTAACCTTTGTCAACTTTTATTTCCCAACTTGCTTGACTTCAAAACTTAACTTACGATCATTGGGAGACTATATCACCTTATAAAACATCCTTATTAGCATATAATACACTCTTTGTCTTACCTTAAAGGTACTGGTTAACTTAAACCTTACGAACAGGCGGGGTGTTAGGAGAGGCATTCTTTAACTCGAACTTGTTTAAGGGCATCCTTGACCCATAACGTTAGTTTAATTCTTTCATTTTTTCCACCCCTATGCAAAATTATTATTCTAACATGATACACCAAGTCATATAAACAACATACACTCATGCAATGATATGCATACTATGTGAAAGAACCACAGGGTCTCACACTTATATTGTTAATTGTTGTCAAAGGATTTCTCACATTACTCATGCATGAATGTGAAAGGTTTTTATCACATTAAGGATTCTAAGGTTGAAAGGTCTTCTCACATAAAATAAATCAAAGATAAGGAGTTATTATGAAAATAAGGGAAGCAGCGATTACCCATGACATGTAATGAATGAACAAGAGGCGATTACCCATGTCACAAGATGTAAGGATAGGATGCGATACCCAAGTCCCTTAAAGAAATGATACATAACAATAACAAATATTCCGTGGGAGTTATGCTTAGCACCAAGTGGACAAGTGGCGATTACGCATGTCCCATAACTATGTGCCAACATAGGATTGTTTAGATAGACATTAGCTAGTGGATCCACGTAAGCTATAAAGTTCACGGTCTTACCTTGGCAAGTAGGATAACCTTTTTACGGTGTGGGAGACATCAGATTCCATGATAATAGCTCACATGGTCTTACATGTGGTTAAAGGTAATTCTCCCACATTAATGAATCATTGCTAGTTCAAGAGGTATGTCACATGTCTTTAAGATGGCGTTTATTTGAATTGGCCATGTTTTATGACGTATATCTTCTAAACCTCTTTATATATCATGTTTTAGCTTGGTCATTGTATCTCATGAAGATATCTCCTTTTAAGCATGTTTTCAAATGTTTTATGCATGGCTAATGAGGAAACTGAGTTGTCTGAACTCATCCCCATATCGGTACTCAAAACTACTCCCAATAATATATAAACTCATACTTAAATGTATAAAACGTAATTCTTTCTCAAGTTTAGGTAATTACTCAAAAGATCTTCTTAAAAGAGGTGCTACTATGAAACTTCTCTGAACTCATAAAATCATTCAGAAATCAATGGTTCCTTCTTTTAAAATGTAAAAGTATTACATTTTGGAATACTTAGTTCCCTTATACTAATTTTTGAATCATGAAATACAACTCTTCTCATTCTCATACTCACCTTCTCAAGACTTGGTTCAAAACTATAGTTAATTGCAAAAGAACTCTCGAAATGACTCAAAAAGACCTCTTGAACTTTCCTGTTAAACTCACTTTAATTTGAAATGTAAATTAAGACATGTAGGATATCTCGCGAATTAATGAAGACTTTAAGAGTTAATATCAAGAAGAGAACGTAGACATGATTCGAAAGAACACATACGGAATGAAGGTTAAAAAAGAAAAGGACTAGGCAACCCTAGCGTACTAAGTGGTGCTGGGCCCTAAACTACTGGCAGAAGTTTGGGACGCACGGTTGGCGCGGTGTGCCAGGCCTTAAACTATTGATTATTAGTTTTGACGCTATGGTGGCACGCTACCCCACCTTGTACCCTGAAACCTGAAGAATTTTTCTTCTCAATTTCGAGTCCTAACTCCTCTAGAATCGAGTGATTCATTCTAAACACTTTTTGATTAACAATCCCAACATTTATTTATCAAAATATCATACAATCTCTATCAAAATCATAACTCAGGATCCTCAACTCAAGAAACTCAAAACCTCCATTGTTAAAGAATGAAGCTAAAAATCAAGAATTACTCAAGAACTCTTTGAATGCAAAAAAGTCGTGGATAAATTCAGATATATGGCCTGAGGATGAACAATTCCAATATTGTGAGAAGTCTTACATATCTGGAAAGATTGATGTTCTTCGACAATTCAACAAATCCTGAAGAATGGTTGAACTTAGCCCTTTTTCTCCTCTTGAAACCTCGCTCTAAATCCCTAATTATTTGGGAACGTGAATAGGTGATTTTGAATTTGTTTAGACCCTTAAATGGGTTAGGAAAACGTGCTAAGCCTAGTGGGAAGAAAGAAAAGACCAAAATACTTTTTTCTAAAACGAAGGAAGTTCCTTAAATAGAGAGGGTTCACTCAAACATGCATACCTTTTTTCTTCGAGCTTGAAATTTAGCAAACTTGGCGGCATTGGAAAGAGAAATCAAAGACCTTCAATTTGATAGCTTACGAGCCACTTAATTCTTTGTTTGCTAAAATATATGATCCTTTGAAGTTAACCCAAGGAAAATCTCATAGTGAAACTCAATCGGAAAGAAAGTTTTCAACTCAATTTTATGCTAGGGGATTCTAGTGACCTTAACATCTACAAAAATTTAGAATCACTCAGTACAATATTATTCACAATGAAGAATGATTCGAGTCCTAACGTAGAAATTTTTGGGATGTTACAATATCTCACCTTTGGCATCATTCGTCCTCGAATGACGGCTGGACTGAGAATGAAAAAGGGTTTCCTCTTACTATCTTTCTGACTTCTAAACTTGCCTACTAATATAAGTAGAACTGATTTCTACTAAGAGTTTGGAACTGTCTATGGCACCTCAGTTTCAAACGATATGAGTTTGAGAATAGTCACGCTCTATATGAAGCTATTTGACATAAAGCAAGGATATCTAGGCAACAAGTTGGAATATGAATACTATGCCTTGAGCGATATGATTGGTAGATTTGAAGCTTAGAAACACTTCTAAACTATGTTCTTCTTTCTTATTACCTTTTCTCATTGGCTGTAACTCATGGCTCCCACAAGGGTATATGACTATTCTTACCAAGGTCTGAGTCTAACTGTATGCTCTTACTACATTCAATCCTAACTCGAAATCACAAAGTACTTATCATAAGATGATTATTCTAATCTAAATCAAAGGATTCGGGTCCTATACATCTATAGGAAATTTCATCCTAAGAATACTATTCCTTTCCGCTGCATTAAACCAACTTTGAGTCTTAATCAAGAACCACCTAATGCATCATGCATTCCTCCATATGCTACAAACACCATATTTAAGCCTAGTACTATAACCACTCCATGGACTCCTACTAACCAATGCTTATAAGAATTTCTCATTCTTTCATCATCTCTACAAACTGAATTTCATGCATTACTACTAGGGACCAACTAATTTCTCTCATTTAACTACTACTTATTGTAAAACCTCATCCTCTTCTTCCTCCACATTGATAACCTTAGATGGAATAAGCACACTAATGCTACCAACATGAGAAAAATCAACCTTCTCCTTCTATCATCCCCATCCCTCTCTAACTAAAAAGGATCATTGAACAAGCTTTAGGGTGAAAGATCATAAGCATGATTCTTTTGACAAATCTGATATAAAAATATGAATATTATGTTGCTAGCCATTGAGAGTAAGTTATGAATTTGTGAAAATGATCATACTATGAGACATGAGTGCTTATATGAATAGGTTCATACAATAGGGCTAATATCCATAACCTTATGGACTAAGATTGAGATCAATGGGATAAAGTCTTTTCCCCTTACTCACAGAACTGAGCATAGATTTGAATATCTTAAAAGTGTATGAGGAGATAGGTCATAGAAAAAATTCTGATATTAGAGGCATCAACCGGATGTTGTAGTGACTGAACTTTAAGGATTACACTAGAGAATGAATGGATCGATATATCACTTTAACTCTTTATGAAGATATCACTTTCTGATTATCAACACTTTACTTGGTTTCTCATCTTATCATCTCCCTCTTAAGTCTAAAGCTTACACTTGAAAGCTATGAATCTATTCCATCATCTCTAAACTGGTCTACATTCACTTTACTCTAATACTTGGGAAAGGCTTATCTCATGGCTACTGAATTCTCCATAAAAAGGTACTAAGACTCCTTCTAAGACCTTTTTCTAAGATACTTCTCTTAACCTCTTCTCATTGGCTTATAAGGCCAATTAATCTAACAATTAATAATTTGACTTCTCCTTCTTAGCATACCAATAACATTCTTCTATGTTCATATCAACCTAGCTGGAGGAAACTTTGAACTATATTTAAGAGGCTCGTCATTGACTATAAAAATCCTTTCTACCAATTTCTTAAGGGTGATAAATAATGCTTACATGAAACTACTGATGAGTCAGGGATTTCGACTCATTATGGGCTTGATATTCAGAGTTTTAGTGTCCTTAATGCCTATTTTATGCTCTAAGTTAATGTTAAAATTCTAATTTTGTGGCAATGAAGGAAAAGGAGCAAGACAAGGACATTACTAGGAAAAAAGAAGTGAAAAAGATGAAGAAACGCAAGGTTGATGCTCGCCAAAAGCACCGAATTGATCAGCGATAGAGACTTTGATCGCCTAAAGTTACAACAAAGAAATGATGAAAAGCCAAGCCAAGTAGGCGATGGAAAGGAGCACTCAGCGCATCGTCGGTCTGGTCGGTGAAGCCCAACTTATTTCACCGAGTGGCTCGGAAACTAAAATTTTGGGATCGTATAAATGCAATTTTCAAAAGGAGAAAAAAGAGTTCTGATGTTTTTGGAGAGTTCTCACATTGTCCAGTTCTGAGTTTTTGATCCCTAACATTGTTCTTTGACTTTTTGAATAGAGATTTTGGGTTTATATGATTTTGAATTCAATTTGATCATTATGAAGACTTGTGGATTGTTACCTAAGCTGATGGAGAACATAGTTGATATCTATTTCTTGCTCTTTATTATGTGTGGCTAAAAACCCCATTCTTGGGTGTTTGATTATTTGATTGAATGCTTCAATTAGATTATGGTTGTTAGTATTTACTGATTTTATTGTTGATTTGAAGTGGTTTCAATTGATAGTTGACTGTTAATTGATGAATTGTAGTTGCAAATACAATTCTAGCCTAATTTTCTAAGCTTGCTTAAGAAAGAGGTTTTATAATTAAAATTATTGATTGATGATTGTAGTGATTGGGTTATTGTAGACTTAGCTTGGGTAAGTGGGTCTAAATTCAATCCTACTAATCTAGCTTGAAAAAGTAGATTGATTGAGGTATTTGATTGTTTCTATGTGTTATGTTTGTCGAGGTTCAAGAGAACTCATTTGATTCGTGATAGTTGATTGAGAAATGGCTATTGCACCTAAAGCCTAGCGTACCCACTAAGATTCAACGATTTCTAGTAAATAATAACCATCCATTTAGTGAAATTGATAGTCAATTGATCACACTCCCAAGGATCCCTCTCTACTTGTTTAGTCTCGATTGTTCGTAGTTGTTAATTGTTCACTTAAACTCCCCCTTATGTAACATTTATTGTCAGATACTTGCCATTTACTTTATTGTTTCAAAAATGTCTACTTCTATAAATAAGTAGAACACCATTTAACTTTGTAATTGAATTCTTTATCGTATCACTCCCTTTGGGATCCACTCCAACTCTTCGTTGGGTTTATACTTGATTGCGACCGCCTACACTTAGAATCAGATGAGCTACTTCTACTTCTTTATCGATATGCCAGAGCTCAACCTCAATTTTAGTTTAATATTTTGTAACATTCAATGAGCTACTTCTAGTTCGCCAAATGAAGTCAGCAAATCGCCGAGTGACCTGGACTTCGCCGACCTGTGTGGACTTTTGTGCAATTCTATTCTGTAACATTCGGTGAGCCCGACTTAGCTCGCCGAATTGGTCAGTGATATGCTCAAATTACAACTCCTTAAATAAGTATAAGCAATCGTTGTCAAATAAAGAACCCAACTTGTAGGTTGGGGTCGATCCCACAAGGAATATGGTTGAGATGTAAACTTAACTCACTATTATATCTGTTTAGTCAAACTATTTCCGAGACAAGTAAACAAGGGGGGGGGGGGGTTGTTTGTAAGCAAGTAGCAGATTGTTGATTAAGTAACAAGTAAACAAGATTAAACTTTGAGTTATCAATATGGGAGAGAAACTAGGGTATATGTGTTCCCCACAAGCTCTTAACGCAGTAATTCTAAAAATAATAATCATTTCGTAGTGTTTTACATGCAAAGTTGGTAAGTTTGTATCCCTAAGTGATTGGTCCTCCAAGTAGGGAATTTCACCATGCACCTTGGTCCCGTTACGGGTGTATGCTTTACTAACCGTTACCTTTACCCAAATTAGTCATCACATCAATGTATAGCTTAGTTTTCACCCTAACTCCAATTGACATTAGACTATTAGATAGCATCCAGTAAATCTCTGTTGTTAATTCTTTTCTAATTTACTACCTCCTTGGTATGGCAAGTATAAACAAGGTGAGTTCTAACGTTGGCCACCGTTAAAAAGACTTCTAAACGAAAGAATAACAATACATGCATAAACACATCAATGTATAGCTTAGTTTTCACACTCACTCCATTGACATTAGACTATTAGATAGCATCCACTAAATCTCCATTGTTAATTCTTTTCTCATTCACTACCTCCTTGGTCTGACAAGTATAAATGAGGTGAGTTCTAACGTTGGCCATCGTTAAAAAGACTTCTAAACGAAAGTATTAACAAAACATGCATAAATAGTATTCAAGAATTACTTCATTATTATTCATACTTTTTAAATTGCTGATGTTTTCCACAACCCTAGTTGTGGATTTAGCTACTCATGCTTGATAGTTCACAATTTATAATTAAATAAGAAGAATTCATGAACTTACAAGTAGAATTGATGAAACCCGAAATCTTCAATTGAATTTCAAAGTGAAAATTATATAAAACGAAATCCGGAAAGTTAATTTCTAAGAGTTTGCAAATTAATTGCCAAAGAACAAAACCTAGAAGTATACAATAATGTCTAACCCCCAAAAATGAGGTTTATAACTCCTATTTATAGAAAACAAATCCTAACTTAAACATGAAACACAATAAGGAAATAAACTGTCAGGACGCGATTTCGATCAACGCTTCGACTACGGTCTGTAGGTCCCCTCCGTGGCTCAACACTTAGACAAATTTATGAGGTACTAGAACCTTCAACTCTCAGATCACCATCGACAGTTATGCAGGACGGACCGTGGGTCAACCTACAGTCCATCGAGTGCTCCATGGTTCCACACTTGGTCAGACTTTCTTGATGTTCCACCTACGATGCATCACCTACGGTCCGTGGTTTCCCCATAATGGTCATGAACAGTTGCTCCGGGGGTGGCCAAATAAGGCTTTATTCTTTTTTCTACTACTTCCAAGTGCAGGATAACCCCAAGGGGTTGTGGATTTTTTTTTTTACCAATTGGGGCTCTCCCAGACTACGGTCTGTCCTAGCACTCCATGGATTGATTACTGGAACTTCAACTCCCAGAGCAGGACCTACGACTGCCCATCCATGGCCCGTCGTTGAACTTACGATCTATGGGTGGCTCTGTTGGAGGTCACTTATGTACTTTTTAGCTCGCATCTTCGTCAACCACATCCAAGCCTATTTTCTGCAAAAATTACATACAAAACATTATTGCTAATAACAAAATAGCCCAAGACACACACACAAACTCTAAGTGAAACACATAAAAAATATCGTAAACTCACGATATATCAACACCCTTAACTTAAGCTTGCTTGAGAAAGAGGTTTTAGAGTTAAAATTATTGATCGATGATTGTAGTGATTGGGTTATTGTAGACTTAGATTGAGAAAGTGGATCTAAATTTAATTCTACTAATCTAACTTGAAAAAGTAGATTGATTGAGGTATTGGGCTATTTATATGTGTTATGCTTGTCGAGGTTCGAGAGAACTCGCTTGATTCGTGATAGTTGATTGAGAAATGGTTATTGAACCTAAAGCCTAGCCTACCCACTAAGATTCAACGATTTCTAGTAAATAATAATCACCCATTTAGTGAAATTGACTTTCAATTAATCACACTCCCAAGGAATATCCCTCTCTACTTGTTTAGTCCCGATTATTTGTAGTTGTTAATAGTTCACATAATCCCCCCCCCATTTGTCATTAATTGTCATCCCCCTGACAATTACATTATTTTTTTCGAAAATGGCTACTTCTATAAACAATTGGAACACCATTTTACTTCGTCATTGAATTCTTTATCGTATCACTCCCTGTGAGATCAACCCCAACTCTTCATTAACTTTATACTTGATTGCGACCGCCTACACTTAGAATCAGATGAAGTGTAGTTGAGTGTTGTCACGCCCCAATGCTACTGCCTTGACGTAACACCGAACCTACGATCACGAGTGACCCCAAGCTAACCATGAATATGGCATATCATACGCATACTGAAAATAACTAAGTAAATCATGAACTTGCAGAAGTTAAATCATTAGATATCTGGAGAGGGGACAAAACCCAACTAGTTTGAATATCAATTATATAAAAAGGGTTTAGTGATAACTGAAACAACCACTTAATAACTCAAGCTGAAACTACTACTATGTGTGAAACGCCTCTAACTGAGTTGAATTGCTGTGACATGCCCCCAACTAACCCTAACAAAACTGAAAGTAAAGACTGAAATAGAAATTTTGTCTATTGTCCTCGAAGTGTGAAGATTCACCACTGAAGCTGCTGAAGTCAAAGTGCGAGTCGAAGTAAGCTTGATCTTAATGCTGAGTGCCTGAACCTACATCTTAAAAAGATGTAGCGCAAAATATGTGTCAGTACTTGCAATGTACTGATCATGTATGATATAGATATTCTAAGTTGAACAAAATATATAAGCTGAACAATGCGTAACTAAGCAATGATATAATCTTAACAAGGATATAGATATGAACTGAAATATAAATGAAAGATAAACTGAATGCAATGACCAAGTACTAATCATGAAGATAACATAATGAACTGTATGCTGAAGTAAATGTTGAAAATCTGGTCAATGCACTAAGAGTGTGACTGTGGGAGCTATTATAAACCAACATAAACCACGTGAGCTAAACATGGAGTCTGATGTATATACCCCATTGAGAGGACCCAATATACCTTTCCAGGGGTATAGAGGCATGCATGTAGAGTGATCACACATATTAATGCCCAACAGAGGGGACTTATAATCCTATGTGGGCATGTAGTTCTGGGACTACGATGGTACGCTGGACCCTATTCCAACTCGGTTCTAAGTCTACTCCCAACTGAATACATATGATGTTAAAATGAACATAATACTGAATAGCTCAAAATGTTGACATGGTTACTGAGAATGCAACATTTATATACTGAGGATGTGACATTCAAAATCTGGATTATGATTTTCTATTTAACTAACCTAGCAAGTATAATTCCTGAACTACGAGAATTTACATAAAACTAGGGTTCTGAGTTTTATACAAGGAATTGTACGAACTTTCCAAGAAAACATACTGTCACGACCCAAGCCTAGGGCCTAGACGTGACCGGCGAATGGGGAACCCGAAGGAACCCCAAACAAGCCTCATAGCATATCATTACACATCCTTGGTCGCGGAAGCAATTAAAATGACCATAAGCGATAAGCATAATCAAGG
>JAKRZT010017874.1:0-21081 GCA_029582215.1 Solanum sparsipilum
TTATAGTATATGGGTATTCCCCATCTTTTCAGATTTAATTATGAATTAGCTTCCGCATCAGTTTATTTTCTTTAGTATGCTCATGATCATGCCAGCAGGGTTAGCTTGGGATCACTTGTGGTCCTAGGTCCCGTGTCCGCGTCTCGGGGGTAGCTCGGGGCGTGACAACAGTAACCATGTAAGTTATGGAGGAATATCAAGGGGGAAGGTTATGGAGGTTTGAGAGTTACTGTACATTATGATGTAATTACACCTTGAAGTTATGGACATCCACATAAATATATTACAACACTCTCTCTCTTGAATGTCTGATAATATGCCTCATTAAAACCTTATAAGGAAAAACCATGTGGGAAAAATTCTAGTGAAGGAAAAAGAGTATGTATATCTTGTAATACGCCTTGGTTGTTGCCTCATTAAAAAAGAGTGCAACATGTATTTACTCCCTCTGATGAAAACATTACTTGATATCTCGGAAACAATGCATTACAATCTTATATCTCAACTTCTCGAATATTGATGTTGACAAGCCTTAGTGAATAATTTTACAATATTATAGCTTGAACGGGTCTTTTGAACGTCTATCTCACCATTTTGTTGAAGATCATGTGTGAAAAAAATTTCTTTGAAATATATTTTGTCCGGTCTCCTTTTTTTGTATCATTCCATCAATCGAGCTATACATTATTTTCGTAAATGGCGGTTGGAATATCCCTTTCCAAAGGAAAATCACATATTTCCTTAATATGGCAGGTCATGAATCCAGCCAAACACACTCCCGACTTACTTCATAGATCAATATTATTTCTGCATGATTTTGAAGAAGTGGTTACTAGTGTTTGATTCTTTGACTACCAAGATATTGTTGTGCTTCCACATGTAAACAAATATCTCATTTACGATCAAGCTTTATGTGGATCAAATAAATATCCTGCATTTACATAATTAAAAAAATTGACTCAAAGATTGATCATTTCAATTTTATTGAAATTTGTCCTTTGTTCTCAAATAATATCATGCATCTTCTATGTGTTGAGTCACTTGCTTTGTTAGTTTCTTGGCATAACTTGAATGATAATATGCTGATCTCTTCACATAATTTTTGTTATATTGATCAAATAATCTTCTAGCATTTGCATAACCAACAATCTTTAAGTGCACCAATTGCACTAATACATGATATTTTCTAATCATTCTTATGAGATCGAAAAGCTTTTTTCTATGTGTTAAGCAATCTCAGAACCAATGGGTACTTGATGGAATTTCTTTAAAACCTTTTAAATCCTTCAAATATTTTCATATAACCTTCATCATCTAGTTAGACATAATAATCATTCATTATAGATATTTAAGTATTTCATCTATTGCCAGACTGAAACAAGTCTCATTGCATCCACCACTGGAGAATATATCTCTATTTAATAATGTAAGAACTTTTGAGAAAAATCTTTATGCCCCGAGGCAGAAACCATACTTTATATTTTACGGTTATACTTTCACACAATGATTCATTTGTACCCAACTGACATTATATTTTTATCTATGAACTATAAGTTTAAAAGCATCACTTTTTCAAAAAACATCACCTTTCTCAGTGAAACAAAGTATACTTGAATAGTGCACTTTATTTGGCCAATCATTTATCTGTCCATATTATATGACAGATTTGAATTCAAGATCCTCGTCACCATTTATAGCATTAAGTGCTACATCTTAATAAAGATACCGTCGATGGTCATTTGACTCTACTCTAATATGACATAACTTACCGAGATCTCTTCATTTTTTGTTGAAATCTTCCTCATGAGCCGTTAATTCATGTTGAGTTGGCATGATGACAAGACTGCTGATGTGTTTTCTGTTTTCAGAAGAAATATATCTTTAGTTTTAGTTTTTCAGTTATGAGTATCCTAGTCTTTAGGCATGTATTTGTTGGTAGACTTAGTTCCTAGTTATTAGGAAGATTATGTTTTGCAGTTACTGCATTATTTACTGCAAATTGTTAGGAGTTTCTTCTATTTAAATGTTTCTTCCTTCAGCTTAATAAATTTTTCTCTCTTTTTTCTTCGTCTGGCGTATGTTTTTCTTTAGCTTCTAACACTAACATTTTTCATTATTTTCAGGTACCTAAAACTTTTTTCAAGGTATTATGAAGTGTTATGTCATTATTGTGCTTTTTAAAAACAATTGCCTCCTTTTAATGATCATTTTGATAATTTGCTACTCTACTTCCTTAAAGGATTTTATGTTTGGAATTGGTTGGTCTATTACACTTTTGGTGTACCATAGACTCTATCCTTCAAAGACCATTTATTGAAACACTTGCAGCTTAATTACAATATTTGGTCAGTAAATACCTCTGGTAAATTATTTGCAATATTTTGCAAATAAATTATTTCTTGAACTTCAAGTTTACATTTTTAACGAGGATCTAGATAATTCACCCCACGCATAATTTTCAGCTGCTAATTATATCTCCCGCTAATGTTAAGAAATCTGACATTTACCCCCAAACTCATTTGGGGATTCATCTTTGTGCATGGTAGAGCAATAAAATCAGATGTGCACACATCAAATTTTTAGATGAAATTATTTGGGTCCTGACCCTGAACCAATTGTGATGGGAGAAGCTTGTTGGCTTGATGCATACATGTTAAATAAACCCATCTTTTACCAAATTTTATTTGTTAGATTTGTTCTCATAATCAATGGGCTATTTATAATTGGAGGCATACAGTTTCTGCTAAACCAACCAGCATTATCAACATAATTTTATACTTTGGAACTATGCACTTAATTTAACAACTCGACCAAACAACCTTACAAAACCAATCTGTAAGTTGATAACAAACGCACATGTGACCATACCATAGATGCATCTATTAAATCATAATAGTAAGTGGTCCACATGGCAGGTGAACGGGCCCATGCTCATATTTTTATATGATCCAAATAATTTCAAGGGATACAATCCCAACCTTTGTTGGTACATTGATCATTTTACCATGAGAAGAAGCAGCACAAGAGAATTCTTGAAGAATATTTATTTCTTCAACATATGCCACGTGAATTCTCAATTTCTTTTACATCATATTTTAACCGGAATGACCAACCGGTTGTGTGAACCGACATGCATTCTAGTAAACTTTTAGTTTACTTTTGTAGGTGATTCCATCATCATGCCTATATTTGTATACAACTGTAACGACATGTTCCGGATGTTATGGAAAAGCCAATGGGAAGGAATTTGGGCTAGAATAAGTTGGAGATTTCTAGCCTAGGCCATACTTTGACGAAATCTGAGTCAGGTGGGGTCTAGGGAAATTTGGTAATGAATGTGGATCTAATTGTGATTTTGAGCACATGAGTGGATAGCCAAGACGTTAAGGAGCCCGTATGGCTGTACATAATCAAATTCGGGCGCGTAGAACCCTCGAAACTGATCTTGGTGTTAAAAGATAGTATTAGAAAGTCTCGGTTTGAAGGTGTGCTGTGAAATATGAGCTTGGAACTCAAATTTCGAGCTTCTATCTCCGTGAAAGACGCTGGGGCAAGATAAATGACGCCAGGGCGGGGCCACTGTGGCGGGATGGGGTCCGCCGTGGTGGGCCAGTCACGAATTAAGTCAGGGAGAAACTCCAATTTTGTTATTTTATGCAAAACTTTGTTCTTAAGAGTTAAGGGACGACCTAGGACGATTCTTGACAGTTTTCCATGATTTCTAGAGCTAAAGGTAAAGAAATTACTCCCCTAATCCGTATTTCAATTCCTAGAACTTAGAACCTTGGGTAATTATCGTTACTGAGGGTTTTGTCCTGAAGTTGATGATGGGAAAAGCCCTAGTTGAGTACTAGGATTTTGGGTTTGGCGTTGGATTGATAGTTTGATTATAATCCGGGTAAATTAGGCCTTGTTTATTGATCCTTGTGTTAATTACTTGTTTATAGAACAAGAACAAGCTGAAAGACTTCCAAAAGGGAAGGCTCAAATGTCTTAGGAATATTCAGGCTTTATTTCAAGGTAGGTGATGACTTGATTTCCTGTTTGTGTGACATATGTCGGTTAATTGCTTCATTGTATGCATGCGTGTATGTGAATAGTGAAATGTGAATCGAATTTAATGAAATGATTATGTGTGAACAACTACATGTCATGAACTATTACTTGATGTCAGGACTCAGACCGTCGTGATTGGCACCCATACTAACCCTCCGGTGGGAGAACCATTACTACAACCCAGACTAAATAACTTAATGAAAACAAAAGCATTTAAAGATACAGAAGCATATTTAAATGACTAAAAGAAATATGGAGTTCCCATAAACTCCCCAAGTTTTAAACAAATAACTTAAACAAACTAATGCGGAAGAACAACCCCTAGAACCTGAAAGTCATTGTACCAAAACTCTACTAACGACAAGTCTAAGAACAAGGGGCACAACCCTGAAACTAAACAAACACCTTAAACAAATAGTCTGAGTCCGAAAAGAATGGACTTAAACAAGAAAGATCTATGGCAGCCTGAAAGAACTGGCTCACCCTTGAATACGGTCACGCTCAATAGTCACCTAACTGAGGTCTATCAATAGCCACCTCAAGATGCCCTGTACTCAACAAAGAATAAGCAGGTGCAGTATCAGTACACAACCACAGTGTACTGGTAGGATCACGCGGCTATCCCAATAAGTGAAACACATGAAAGTAACCACAACATTATAAAACCGACATATACCGAACATACACAATATTAGTCATCTTTTCAGGATCAATGTAGCATCACACATTCTCAATAATACACATTGGTTATAAATTTAGAGCAACATACAGTCTTCCAATATCAATCATCATTAGATATGAACATAATCATCACAAGTAGATACACAACACAATTCAATAGTCCTCTCACGAAACCCAATTCAATGGTCCTCTCATAGAACCCACACCCATATTGTTAGCATACCGAAATGTGGTACCCGATCCAATGTTTATGTTGGAACGTGGCAACCGATCCCATATTTATGCTAGAACGTGGCAACCGATCCCATGTTTATGCTGAAACGTTGCAACCGATCCATGTTTATGCCGGAACGTGGCAACCGATCCATTCAACAAACCACAATCACAATCCTAATGTATATTCTCACAATCATACAACAAGAGATAATTCATGACATACAATTATTCAATTATCCTCATTTACGATTAAGTGTGATCAATAGATTTCATTCACATACATACATGCATTACAATGAAGCAATTACAAACATATATCACACCAACATGAAATCACAACCATAACCTACCTCGAAGCAAGCTTGAAACCCTAAGAAACTTGATCCTTTCCTTTTCGGATTCGTTCCGCTTGTTCTTGGTCTACAAACAATCAATATAATATGAGAATCAATAAACAATCACTAATTACCCGAATTACTAACAATTCTATTAACCCTTGATCAAACCCATGATCTCAATTATCCAAATTAGAGTTGTTTCCACCATACAATCTATAAAAAAACTCTCCCCCATCAATATTCACCATTCTATTACGTTTTACGGATCGAAAAACGGATTCGGGGAGTGAAAAACTTACCTTTAGCCTCAAGAATGGTGAAAAACGAGTAGGAGTCGCTTGGGGTTCGTTCCTTAGCTCTAAAAATAGAAAAGTACCAAATAAGGTCGTTTAGGGGTTTATTGACGACCTTAAGTCGCTTCGAACCCACCACATCGGCCCTCACTCCACTGCAGCGGCCTCGCCCTGGCAGCAGAAATCCCGCTCCAGTGGCTTGCATGAAACCAGTGATCTATTTAAAGAATTCCAACACCTCCATTTCACAACACGCCTTCAGCCAACAACACTAAAAAATAACATTCATGCTAAGATCGATTCCAGGAGTTCTACTCACCCGAATTGAATTCCGTAAAGTCGTACGGATTCCTTAACGACCTATCTAACTACTCATGTAATCAAAATCATAGTTATATCACCCAATTGCTACTAGATTTCCCTAGACCTCACAAACTCCAATTTCGTCCAAATCTGAACTAGGCTAGGAAATCTCAAGTTACTACGAAAAAGTTTTCTGGCCTAGGTACATGTGTTTGCATCATAAGACGATGCAGGCCAATTGGCATCAGTATATTGAATGTACGAGTATGCGAGTTGGAATGCTAAAACAACATAGGCTTGAAAGGGAATCTGAAAGAAACACTTACCTTGGCTCTTCTCAACTCATGAATACTAAACTGAACTCATTTCAATATAAAGCAGTTTAAAACAAGTGCAATATAAAGAAAAGTTGTTTAAAAACATGATGTCAACTATGTGTATATACAAGGGTGCTACATAACTCTGAAATGTATGTAAAAATACAATAACTGGTGTATATAAAATACAATAACTTCTGGGGGAGTTTCTCTAACCGACAACCATCATATAAGAGCTATAGTGATGATACAACGATCTACCTCACGCTGCCAGCGCATCCTATACCCGGCCAAAGGTATAGGACCTGAACTACTAAGTGGATCCACTAGTCTATTGTGAAAAGGGTTCATCTAAATAGTATGATCCTTTTCTACCCATGGTGGCCACATGGTTTATGGGGGTTGTGAGTTGTCTGAACTCTCCCCCATATCGGTGCTCAATACTACTCCCAAAATATATTAACTCTTTATGTTTAAAAGCATACTTCTTCTGTAATTTGAGATTAGTGCTAAAAAACTTAGCTCTAAGGCTATCTTGGAAATCTCAGTTTCCCTGCTTGCTTCATTTAGAAAGCTATTACTCTTTTCTGAAAACTAGCTCGGAGGCTCTTTGGAAATCTCAGTTTCCCCTCTTATTTAAATGTGAAAACATTTTAAATCTCTTTGGAATACATAGTCTCCATATACTTCTTTGAAGATAAGAACTTCAACTTTACATCCTTATTGAACTCAAAGCTTAAGTCTTAAAACAAAGTAAAAATATTTGTGAAAGACTTTTGAAAACTTTAAGAACTCATCTTAACTTGACTCTTGCCTTCTCTTGACCTTGACCTTAACTTCTCTTGACTTAACTCTTAACTGATCCTTGAATTGAATTATGAATTCAAGGATTAAGATTTATGTAACATCCGACAATTTGAAATAACTATGAAGAGGCTTAGAATTGGAAATTTTCATTTTTGGAAAGAATTAAAAATCTGGAAAATTTGTCTAAGTATGGAAAATAATGAATTTTTGGCCAACTTTGAACAGTTATAACTCCTAGCTCAGGATGATCTAGGTGTAGTTCCAGTTATGGTTGGAAAGTTCGTGGATTGTTCTTTCCAATGCCATCGAGTTTGCTCGTTTCTGAGTTTGTATGAGCGAGTTATGCCCTTTGAAAGTTGGGCAGTTGGCAGGGAATCCGTCCGGAAATTGTAAGGGTATTTTGGTCTTTTCCCTAGCCTTGTCTTTGGATATATATTAAGGTGTAAGACTGATTTTGATCAGTTTTTCCCTTTTTAAAAAGAGTAAGAGTTAGGGTTCTTGAGAGAAAAGGATAGAAAGGAGAAGAAGAAGCAAACTTCGTAAAGATCGTCGTGGTTTCTTCGGGGGTGATCCCTATTAAGGTATGTGAGTTCATAGTGTTGGGTTGGTTCTTTCCCCCACACGCTAAGCTCATTTAATTTCGAGAAAAGATTGATTATGTTTGATTGAAGTTGTTGGTTGGAATTGTTGAAGTTGTAGTTGTGTTGTGTTGTAGTTCTTGTTGGTTTGGTGTATGTTTCCGGTGGTGTTTTTGAGTTGAATCTAGTGTATGGTAAGGGTTTTGATGATTCTAAGTGTTTGGGGGATAAAGCTTTGAAGTTTAGAAGGTTTAGAGTTGGAGAAAAGGAAGAGAAAAGTTGAGTTTTCGGGGAAAAGGGCTGGGCGTCGCGCCAGCCAGCGCGCCCCAAAAGGGACTCTGAGGTCCAGCCCTTGGGGCGCCGCACCTACCAGAGCCCCAACCAGACCTCTTTGAAGTTTGAGGTCTGGTGCTCCGCGCCTCTCAGAGTGCCAAGTTTTCCCATTCTTTCCCCACTTTCTCATGCATGTTCCTAGGTATTGTACCTATGTTCCCTAGTTGTTTCCAACACTCCAAGGTACGTTTAAACGTCAAGAACTCGTCCATAACATCTGATCAAACACCTTGAATTCATGTTCCAATTCAAGGAGAGTTAGTTTCCAAGTCAAGTGAAGTTAAGAGTTGAGTTTAGAAGTTAAAGAAGTGAGTCAAGCTAAGTCTTTAAAGTTGTTCAAGAGTCTTTATTAAATGTTTTAACTTCATGTTAAGGCTTAAGTTTCAAGTCAAGTAAAGAGTAAGAGTCAACAATTTCAAGTTGAGTAAAGAGTTTAAAGTTGAGTTCATTTCTCAAAGGTTATTAGGGAACTATGTATTCCCAAAGAAGTTTCTAAATGTTTTTACATTTGAGTAAGAAAGGGGCTATGATTCCAAAAGAGCCTTTGGGCTAGTTTTCAAGAAAAAGGAACATTGATTCCAAGTGAGCCTTCAGGCAAAGTTTTGAGTAACTATCTCAAATAAAGAAAGATGTGTTTAAAACACTTATGAGCTAAATATTTTTGGGAGTAGTCTTGAGCACCGAATTGGGGACACGAGTTCATATTAACTCAACTCTTCGTAAGAACCATGCGCCAACATGGGAGTTAACGGGTCATACTTTTTAGATGAACTCGTAAGATTAAGCTAGTGGATCCACTTAGTAAAGTTAGCTTCCTATATCACGGCAAAGTATAGGATGGTCCTTCGGCAACATGAGGTAAAACGTTGTATCACCACTAGGGCTCATAGTGGTGATTGTCGGTTAAAGAATCTCCCACTAAAGTTATATTACTTTTATATAAGTAAAGTTGAGTTTGTTATCGTTTTATCCTTAACGAACTAAGTTGTTTACACTATTTTACAAGCTTTATATATTGCATGTGTCTTATTGCTTTATATATTGAGTTCAGTGATTCATGAGTTGAACAGAGCCAAGGTAACAGTTCCTTTGTACTCCTTTCAAGCTTAAGTTGTGGTTTAGCTTTCCAGCTCGCATACTTGTACATTCAATGTACTGATGCCAGTTGGCCTGCATCTTTTGATGATGCAGACACAGGTACCCAGGGTCAGCATTCAGTACGCCGTGGATCCAGTTGAGCACTCCAGAGTCAGTGGTGAGCCTCTTTGTGTTCCGGAGGACTCGATTATGTTGTTATTTTAGTTTTGTTTTATTAGGATGTTGCGGGGTCTTTCCCAACATCCATCTCAGTATTATAGAGGCTTTATAGACAGTCAGTCAGTTGGTTTTGAGTCTCTCATCTATGTATATATGTAAATATTCTATTTTGGGACTTGAGTTGCCTTTTTGGCAAGATTTTTATCAATTAGGTTGTTTTATAACCATGCATTGCATTGAGTTAAGCTGTCGAGTTAAGTTTCCGCTGAGTTAAGAAAGCCAGGCCAAGGGTTCGCTTGGGGGCCAGCAATGGTCTTCGAATGCCGGCCACATCCAGGGTGTAGGCTCGGGGCGTGACAATTTATGGTTGGAAAGATCTCATGATGTTTAGGAATGATTCTAGATAGTTAAACATTAGAAAAGACCAAAAATCAATATTTGAAGGTGGGTCCGCGACGCGGATGCATAATTTAATTTTGGTTCCAAAAATGTCTTTTGAGGCATAACACCTCGTGTCAGCTCCGCGACGCGAAGCTGAAATGATCATATCTGGGAACTAGGCGCGCGACGCACATCCACCTCTTAATTTCATCTGACGAAATTTCTTCTTCGTTTTCCAACCCTAATTTACCCAAACTCGATTCTTTTTCTCAAATTACTTTTAGATACAAATACCCAGCAAATGTACCGAAGAACCTAACTCAAAATGACCCTATAATGCGACGTAACGAACTCAGGAACTTCCCAACTCAGTCTAATTCAAGAACAATATATGAATTCATAAATATGTATCAAGATCATCAATATTCAAATGCTTTTAGGATGAATCCAAACTGTAATAAATATGCTTGGCACGTGGGAGAACGATCCCAATGTTATGAGAGCCTCACATACCTGATAGAAGTAAATCGTTGGTGAAACACCAAGTTCCTTGATCGATCTTGATGAATTTACCCTTTTCTCCTTCTTTTTTTCTCTTCTCTTTTCTCCTTAGCCCTAGCGTGAAATCCCAAGTTCTAAAATTGACTAAGTTCTAAATTGACCCATATTAAACTCGTAAAATCGGATTAATATACTAGGACAACAAAAAGACTAAAATTCCCCTTATATTTCTGGATTGGACATTTTCTTAATCTAACAACCCAACTTCCAAAGGGAATAACTTGCTCATACGAACTCAGAATCGTGCATACTTGGTGGTATTGGAAAATCATTCCAAGAGCTTTCCAACCATATCTGGAACTACACCTAACTCATCCTAATTTAGTAGTTATGGCCATCTGAAGTTTACCAAAACTCAACTTTAACTTACTTGCAATTTTCTAGATTTCCTTATACTTTCCAAAAAAATTTTAAAACTATTTCCAGATTTTAAACTTCCTTCTAGTTTTTCTAGTTGCGAGATGTTACAATATCTCCCCCTTGGGAACATTTGTCCTTGAATGAGATTTACTCTTACTAAGCTAAGGGTAGTAACATCAAGTTCAAACACCCAACAAGAAAATGCAAACAAACAACATTCTTACTCATAATCTAGATAGTACTAAGAAGAAAATTAGTACCTTGGTTTGCATTTTTCTTCGGATTCAAAGAAATGTGGATATCTCTTCTTCATATCCTCCTCAGCTTCCCAAGTAGTTTCCTCAACAAATTGGTTCCTCCAAAGGACTTTGATTGACGCAACCTCCTTTGTTCTCAACTTGCGAACTTGGCGTCTAGAATCTGAATCGGAATCTCCTCATAAGATAAGCTATCCTTGATCTCAATATTTTAAGTTGATATGATCAATGAAGGATTGCCCAAGCATTTCTTCAACATAGAGATGTTGAATACCGGATGAACCGCTGCCAACTCTTGTGGTAGCCCTAACTCATAAGCTACATTGCCAATCCTTTTGGATATTCGATAAGGTCCAATATACCGGGGACTAAGCTTTCCCTTCTTACCAAACCTCATAACACCCTTCATGGGTTAAAATTTCAAATATACCTAATTATCTACTTCGAACTTCAATGCCCTTCTCCTACCATCAGTGTAGGATTTTTGACAACTCTGTGCCGTTTTCAACCTTCCTTGAATCACTTTCACCTTCTCCATAGCTTGGTCAACTAAATCTGGTCCTATCAACCCTGCTTCACCAACTTCAAACCATCCAATAGGAGATCTGCATCTTCTCCTATAAAGAGCTTCATAATGAGCCATTTGGATGATAGAGTGATAACTGTTGTTGTAAGCAAACTCAATGAGAGGTAGGTGATCATCCCAATCCCCTTTGAAATCAATCACACAAGCCCTCGACATATCCTCTAAGGTCTGAATAGTGCACTCTGCTTGCCCATCAGTCTGAGGATGAAGGGCATTACTTAAGTTCACTTTCGAACCCAAACCTTTTTGAAAAGATTTCCAGAACTGTGCAGTAAATTGTGCACATCTATCTGAAATAATAGAGACTGGGACTCCATGAAGTCTTACCACTTCTTGAATATAAACCTGGCATAATCTTCTGCTGAATGGGTAGTCTTTACTGGAAAAAAATGGGCTGATTTTTTCATTCTATCGACAATCACCCAAATAGAATCGTGCTGTCTGCGAGACCTTGGTATACCTGTGATGAAGTCCATATTAATCACCTCCCACTTCCATTCTGGAAGTTCTATATTCTGTGCCAAACCACCGAGCCTGAGGTGCTCAACTTTCACTTGTTGGCAATTTGGACACTTAGCAACAAACTCATTAATGCCCTTCTTCATGCCATTCCATCAATACACTTCTTTCAAATCGCGAGACATCTTTGTGGAGCCCGGATGAATGGAATATCTGGAGCTATGATCCACCTCCATAATCCTCTCTTGGAGTCCATCCACCATAGGTATGCACAATCTACCTTGATATCTCAATACACCATCTCCCCCTTGTTCAAAAGCTAATACTCTTTGCTTATGAACATTTGCCTTTAAGTATAGCAAAACGGGTTCTTGGTCTTTCTTTTCTTTCAGTTTTGACACTAGTGACGATTCAGCCCCATTCGTCACCACTATTCCTCCTTCTGTGGAATCCAAAGTCAGACTCCTAAGAGTGCAAGCCTATGCACATCTTTTGCTAACTCTCTCTTTTCTTTCTCAACATGGGCGGTACTACCCATAGACAACTTGCTCAAGGCATCAACAACAACATTAGCCTTACCTGGGTGATAAAGAATACTCATGTCATAGTCCTTGAGTAACTCTGACCATCTCCTTTGTCTGAAATTAAGCTCTTTCTGAGTGAACACATATTGAAGACTCTTGTGATCAGTGAATACATCAACATGAACACCATACAAATAATGATGCCATATCTTCAAAGCGAATACTACAACAACCAACTCTAAGTCATGGGTTGGGTAGTTCTTTTCATGAACTTTTAACTGTCTAGAGGCGTAAGCTATAACTTTGCCATTCTGCATTAAGACACAACCCAAACCAAGTCTAGATGCATCACAATACACCACAAAACCTTGAGTACCTTTTGGTAAGGTCAAAACTGGGGCAGTAGTCAACCTCTTCTTCAATTCCTAAAAGCTTTTCTCATAAGCTTCAGACCATTGAAATTTCACTGTCTTCTGAGTTAACTTCGTTAAAGGGGATAAAATAGATGAGAACCCCTCTACAAACCTTCTATAATAGCCAGCCAAACCCAAGAAACTCCTAATATCAGTTGGAAATGTGGGTCTAGGCCAATTCTGCACTGCTTCAATTTTTTGAGTATCAACTTTAATTCCATCACCAGAAACTATGTGACCCAAGAATGCCACAGACTTAAGCCAAAACTCACACTTAGAGAACTTGGTGTACAACTCCTTATCTTTCAAAGTCTGAAGAACTATTCTGAGATGGCTAGCATGATCCTCTTCATTCCTTGAATAGATTAGTATGTCATCAATGAAGACGATAACGAACATATCTAAATAAGGTTTGAAGACTTTATTCATAAGGTCCATGAACGCTGCTGGTGCAGTAGTTAAACCGAACGACATGACCAAAAACTCATAATGACCATAACGGGTCCTAAATGCTGTCTTTGGAATGTCACATTCTCTTACTTTCAACTGATGGTAACCTGATCTGAGCTCAATTTTTGATAAACAGGAAGCACCCTGATACTGATCGAATAGATCATCAATCGTCGAAATAGGATACTTATTCTTGATGGTAACCTTGTTCAACTGACGGTAATCTATACACATCCGAAGGGAACCATCCTTCTCCCTCACAAACAAGACGGAGCTCCCCAAGGTGAGACACTTGGTCGAATGAAACCCTTATCTAGCAAATCTTTCAACTACTCTTTAAGCTCTTTCAACTCTGCTGGTGCCATTTTATATGGCGGAATAGATATCGGACGAGTATCTGGAATAAGATTTATACCGAAGTCTATCTCTCTCTTAGGAGGGACTCTGAGAAGATCATCTGGAAACTCTTTTACTACTGGAACTGACTGAATATGAGGTACCTCAACACTTGAGTCATTAACTCGGACTAAGTGATAGACACACCCTATAGAAACTAACTTTATTGCCTTAAGTTACGAAATGAAACGACCCTTAGGCGCTGCTGAACTGCTTTTCCACTCTAAGACTGGCTCATTTGGAAACTGAAACTTGACTACTTGAGTTCTACAATCAACTGAGGCATAAAAGGCATGAAGCCAGTCCATACAAAGGATTACATCAAAATCTACCATGTCTAACACAATTAAATCAGCCATGGTACTCTTGTGATTGACGAAAATAGGACAATCACGATAGACTCTCTCTGCTAGAATAGACTCACCAATAGGTGTAGAAACGCTGAATGGTTCACTAAGTTGCTTAGGAATAACATCAAAGTTCATAGCAACATAAGGAGTTACAAAAGATAATCTCACTCCTGGGTCTAGCAAAGCATAAACAGTAAAGTCAAAGACTTGAATCATACCAGTGACAACATCTGGTGAATCCTCTTGCTCTTGGCGACTATTGATAGTATACAAGCGATTTGTTCCTCCACCAGTACTGAAAGTAGCCCCTCTAGGTGCAACTCTGTCTGGTGGAGCAACTGAAGAAAATTGGGCTCTATTGCCCCCATTACCATTTCCCTACTTGTTCTTTGGACACTCTCACATGAAATGCCCAGTCTGACCACACTTGAAACAACCAATTGAGCCCTTACGACAAATACCTGAGTGGTTCCTACCATACTTGGCACAGGCAGGAGGCTTACTACCCCCTTGCGCCACACTTCCCTGAGAATAGGCAGGCTTAGCTCTAGAATTCTTACCATAGTACTCACCTTTGTTCTTAGGTGCAGGTGCACTAGCAGATGATGGAGCATCTCTTTTCTGTTTCTGTTGGAAAGATGACCGGTTGGCATTACTCTTTTGCTGTCCGGACTCGTTCCCTGTCTTAGCCCTCTTGCTCTTGAACTCCTCTCTATATATCAGCTTTTCTTTCTCTACCTGCTGCACATAGACCATCAACCTTGAAATGTCCATGTCTCCAATAAGCATTGCTGCCCTGCCCTCTTTGCTTGATAGACGGCCCAACCCATCAACAAACAAGCTCATTCTACTCCTTATGTCCTTAACTATCTCCGGAGCATATCGGGATAGTTGGGTGAACTTCAACCCATGTTCATGAATGCTGAGAGAATCCTGCTTAAGTGTTAGAAATTCCCGTACCTTAGCCTCTTTCAATTCTCGGGGAAAGAAATACCCCAAGAAAGCCTCTTCAAAACGTGCCCAATTGGCAGGTGGTGCAACCTCAGCTCTACCCCCTTTCCATTGATCAAACCAAGTCCTAGAAACATTTTTCAATTGACATGCAGCTAGCTCAACTCGTTCAGTGTCAGCAATATGCATCACCTCGAAAACCTTCTTCAGTTCCTCAGTGAAGGTCTCTGGATCCTCAGTAGTGCTTGAACCAGTGAAACTTGGAGGATTCATCCTCAAGAACTCACAAATCCTCGAAGTGTCAACCTCTTCTTGTCGAGCTCCTCTTTGCCGACCAACCTGGTTAGTCACAGTTTGACTCAACATTCGAATAGCCTCACAAAACTTAGCATTGGTGACTTCACCTTGCGGTTGCACTTCAGGTGCATTGGGTAACTCTTGTTCCTCAACATTCCTCTAAGCTGGATGACCTCTGACTGCTCTTCGTGGAGGCATGATTATCTGAAAACACATGCAAGCACGAATTAGAGAAAAACTTTTTAGAGATAAACTGTAACACACGAAATGAGTGTGAAAGAAGTGAAGGAATTCATAAATGTTGCAGCCTCCTAATTATAGATGTGGCGCTCTTCACACCGATAACTAGGACTCTAAAGACACGACTTCATAGACTCCCTAGGACTCTTGAACTCTATGATTTGATACCAAGTTTGTCACGCCCCGAGCCTACACCCTGGGTGGGACTGGCACTCAAAGACCACTGCTGGGCCCAAGCGAACCCTTGGCCTAGTTTACTTAACTTAGCGGAATACTTAAACTCAACAAAGATAAGTTCATATAATAAACTGGAATATTATAAAAGAACATTTAACTGGCCATTAAGGCAAACTCAAGTCTCAACATGGAATAATGACAATGAAAAGGGTAAAGAACTAACATCTTACTGTCTATGAAGCCTCTAATAACAACAAAGATGGATGTTGGGACAAACCCCACAACATCCTAATGAACTAAGCTAGAAAATAATGAAATGGATCCTCCGGAATCCAAGGAGGCTCACCAACAGACTCTGAACTGCTCACTGGATCAACGATGCGCCGAAATGCCGATCATAGGTACATGTGTTTGCATCATAAGACAATGCAGACCAACTGACATCAGTACATTGAATGTACGAGTATGTGAGTTGGAATATTAAAACAACATAGGCTTGAAAGGGAATCTGAAAAAAACACTTACCTTGGCTCTTCTCAACTCATGAATACTTAACTGAACTCATTTCAATATAAAGCAGTTTAAAACAAGTGCAATATAAAGAAAAGCTATTTAAAAACATGATGTCAACTATGTGTATATACAAGGATACAACATAACTCTGAAATATATGTAAAAATACAATAACTGATGTATATAAAATACAATAACTTCTGTGGGAGTTTCTCTAACCGACAACCATCACATAAGAGCTATAGTGATGATACATTGATCTACCTCACGCTGCCAACATATCCTATATCCAGCCAAAGGTATAGGACCTGAACTACTAAGCGGATCCACTAGTCTATTATGAAAATGGTTCATCGAAAAAGTATGACCGTTTTCTACCCATGGTGACTACATGGTTTATGGGGGCTGAGTTGTCTGAACTCTCCCCTATATCGGTGCTCAATACTACTCTAAAAATATATTAGCTCTATATGTTTTAAAAACATACTTCTTCTGTGATTTGAGATTAGTGCTCAAAAATTTAGCTCAAAGGCTATCTTGGAAATCTCAGTTTCCCTGGTTGCTTCATTTAGAAAGCCATTACTCTTTTCTGAAAACTAGCCCGGAGGCTCTTTGGAAATCTCAGTTTCCGCTCTTATTTAAATGTGAAAACATGTTAAATCTCTTTGGGAATACATAGCCCCTATATACTTCTTTGAAGAAAAGAACTTCAACTTTACATCCTTACTGAACTCGAAGCTTAAGTCTTTAAACAAAGTAAAAACATTTGTGAAAGACTTTTGAAAACTTTAAGAACTCATCTTAACTTGACTCTTGACTTTGACCTTAACTGCTCTTGACTTGACTCTTAACTGATCCTTGAATTGAATTATGGATTCAAGGATTAAGATTTATGGCTGGAAAGATCTCATGACGTTTAATAGTGATTCTAGATAGTTAAACATGAGAAAAGACCAAAAATCAATATTTGAAGGTGGGTCCACGACGCAGAGGCATAATTTAATTTTGGTTCCGAAAATGTCTTTTGTGGCAGAACACCTCGTGTTAGCTCCGCGATGCGAAGCTGAAATGATCAAATATGGGCACTAAGCACGCGACGTGCAACCACCCCGTAAATTCATCCGATGAAATTTCTTTTTCGTTTTTCAACCCCAATTCACCCAAACTCATTTCTTTTTCTCAAATTACTTTTAGATACAGATACCCAACAAATATACTTAAGAACCTAACTTGAAATGACCCTATAATGCGACGTAACGAAATCAGGAACTTCCCAACTCAGTCAAATTCAAGAACAATATATGAATTTAAGAATAGGTATCCAGATCATCAATATTCAAATGCTTTTAGAACGAATCCAACCTGAAATAAATATGCTTGGCACGTGGGGGAACGATCCCAACATTATGAGAGCATCACATACCTGATAGAAGTAAATCCTTGGCGAAACACCAAGTTCCTTGATTGATCTTGATGAATTTACCCTTTCTCCTTCTTCTTTTCTCTTCTCCTTTCTCCTTAGCCCTAGCGTGAAATCCCAAGTTCTAAAACTGACTAAGTTCTGAATTGATCCATATTAAACTCCTAAAATCGGATTAAAATAATAGGGTAGCGAAAAGACTAAAATACCCCTTATATTTCCGGATTGGACATTTCCTTAATCTAACAACCCAAGTTCCAAAGGGCATAACTTGTTCATACGAACTCTGAATCGCACGCGTTGGAAAAATCATTCCAAGATCTTCCCAACTATATCCGGAAATACACCTAACTCATCCTGAGCTAGTAGTTATGGCTGTCTGAAGTTGACACTCAACTTTAACTTACTAGCAATTTTCCAGATTTCCTTATACTTTTTTAAAAAATAAATAACTATTTCCAGATTTTAAACTTCATTCTAGTTCTTTCTAGTTGTGAGATGTTACAGTTCCTTAGCTCTAAAAGTAAAAAAGTGCCAAATAAGGTCGTTTAGGGGTTTATTTATGGCCTTAAGTCACGTCGAACCCGCCATAACGGCCCTCACCCCGCTGCAGCGGCCCCCCTGGCAGCAGAAATCCGCCCCAACGGCTTGCACGAAACCAGTGAGCTATTTAAAGAATTCCAAAAGACCCATTTCACAATACGCCTTCAGCCAACGACACTCAGAAAATATCGTTCACGCTAAGATCGATTTTGAGAGTTTTACTCACCCGAATTCAATTTCGTAAGTCGTACAGATTCCTTAACGACTTATCTAACTACTCATATAATCAAATAATTAGATCACCTAATTGCTACTAGATTTCCCTAGACCTCACAGACTCCGATTTCGTTCAAATCTGGACTAGGCTAGGAAATCTCAAGTTACTACGAAAAAGTTTTCTGGCCCCAATTCTTTCCCTATTGAGTTCTCTCTTACGACAGAAATCAGGTCGTTACACTTGACCATGTGACTAGATGTACTATTCATTACGATGTGATTGTGCTTATTGGATCAGGTGTCACATTTCGACACATATGTTGCATTAGGTGTCATGTTCTGACACATACATTGGATCGGATGTCATGTTTCGACAGATTAACAATTCGGGTGTGGGTTCCATAAGAGGACCACTTGTGATTAATTACGTTCATATCTAATTGCCATTGATATTGGGAAATTATATGTTGCTCCTAAAATGATAACTGAATTGTGCATTCGGTATATGTGTGTTTACTGTGTTGGAATTGCTTGTGTATATTCTACTTACTAGAGTAGCCGTGTGAAAGTACACTGTGGTTGCGTACTGATACTGCACTTGCTAGTTCTTTGTTGAGTACATGGCATCTTCAGGCGGCTACTGACATACCTCAGTTAGGAGACCACTGATCGAGACCGGATTCAAGGGTGAGCAGTTCTTCCTGGCTGCCATGGATCCTCTATTGTTTAGTCCATTATTTTCAGACTCAGACTCTATGGTTAGATTTATTTGTATGTTTATTTTCGGGGTTGCACCCCCTTTTTCCTAGACTTGTTGATTATTAGAGTTTTGGTACGAAACATTCAAGTTCTAGGGATTGACTTCCACAATAGTTTGTTTAATTGTTTATTTAAAACTTTTGGAGTTTATGAGAACTCCATTTTTATCCATCATTTAAACCTGCTTCCGTATCTTTAAATGTTAGTTTTTCGGTAAGTTGCTTAGTTGGGTTGTAGTAATGGTTCTCCCACCGGAGGGTTAGTGTGGGTGTCAATCACAGCGGGCTCGATTGTGACAACAACAAATAAATATTTATAATCCTCTTCGGTTGTAGTAATCTAAAGATATTAACTCTTCTCATAATTTATAGTCTCAATATAATAATTTTTTTCTTTTCAATTCCTTCAAAACTTAAAAAGTTTCTTTTGAGACTTACTATAACCCCCATACTATGGACAATTTCATTCTTCCGGATAGTAACAAATTAGCCTTTTCAAAATTCTCAATTGATTTTGTGTACTCCCACAAATTTTACAACACCATTCTTATGGTGACCGTTTCCTTCAAGAGGGCAAATTATTACTATTGTTATAGTTAAAATTACTGCGGGCAAGACTTGTTTCTTGACAACCAACGACAAATTTGTGTCGCCACACAACAATATTTATTTTGGTCATGGCTTTAACCTTTATAGCAAATAATTGTTTCCTTATTTTGTCCTTTGGTAGTTCATAATAAAATATACCACAATATTTGTGATGTACACAAAGTACGTGACCAAATAACCATTTATGTCGAAGTATTTTTTATTTTCTTTTTATTCTCTCAAATCTCACGTAGAGGTGGGCTGTGACATTTATCCAACCATACATGAACATGCCCTTATCCATATGAACACAAGTCACATTTTCTTCAAGAAATGGACCATAATCATTTGTACATTCTCCATAAGTTATATTAGAAACTCATTGTTATGCTTTGACATTACCAAATTTATGTGACTCGCCTCAACATCACTTTAAAAGGTCAAATGTACTAAATGTACTACCATTTTTTATTGCATTATTTTGATGGAGGAATTACAAAAATTTTCAAATTGGATTGCACCAGCAACAATGTGCCCCATAACCTTTTATACCACTTTGACGACTAAATATTACCTTTACATTTGAAGGACCATCTTAAGAACCCAAATGTTCTTCCTTTTAATTACCACAATGATGACCATTAACTTTTGACCACACTAATATTCAAACATTCAATCACTTGTCATCTTTCAAACATATTATGCACTGCTACCACATTCACATAAGAGAATGAAGCAAATTTATTGGGCAAGTTTCATGACTTTTAGTCAAAAATATATTAGTTTGTGTTAGTCATCCCCATATCATCACTATGGTGCATTAGGACATAAAACCCAATGTCTTACCCTTATAAATAATTATTATGCCATAAATTAATGGGACATGAGCTCAACATCTTGTTCTCATGGTATATCAAGACTTGAATCCAATCTTTTACCCCTTTTTAGTGCGATAAGATTTAAATCTACCGTCTTATCCTTAAACAATGATATAATAGGCCAAGTGTACTTGAACTCGCCTTCAAACCTTTAAAATATTACCCCACTTTGTAAATATTTGCACAATTAAGTTTCAATAACATATGAAATATAATCAAGGAATCAGAGGAGCAACAAACTATTTATATTCTATTTTTATCCTCCAATAAAAATAATATTCAATGCACCAAACCTTTTTAGTGATTCATCAACTTATTGACACACTAAGATGCTAAACATTTTTCACCATAAATAATAAATAGATTAAATGTAGACAAACATACACACAAAATAATTGATTACATTTGTCAACTCCAAAATGAATTCACTAGTGATCAACTTTGTCATTTACTATATTCATTTACAATTTATTCCTATTTTTGAACGAGTACCTCAAAAATTTATCACCATTATTTTATGTTGAAATTTAAATTGATAGTTTACAACAAATATTCATATCATCAATTGAAAGTTATAATTTATC
>JAKRZT010017875.1:0-26439 GCA_029582215.1 Solanum sparsipilum
AGGTGAATAGTAGTTCTCCAAATTTGGAGAACTACTATCCACCTCTCTATTTCATTTTTTCATTATTTTATTATTATTTCTATTCTTTTGTAATTAACATATTAGTTTTCATAGAACACAACGAATTGTATCTCTAATATTAGCAATTCATTTTAAATGTAATATAACATTTTTTAAAAATATATTATTTAATATATACTACTTTCATCCGGAATTAATAATGTTTCATTTTTTTAATTTTCGTCACTTTAATATAGTTTGATATCATTATTAATTTTCACTATGAAGAATGCACAAAATTAAAATGATAAGATGAAAATTATAATTTTAAAATACAATACATAACACAATAATTTAAATACAAGATAACAATACATAACATGATAATTTTATCACAATAATAATTTAGTAATCCGGTAGGTCATTTTCAGATTTAACAATATTCGAAAAAATTAGTGTATGATCAACATAATTAGTGTAGTTGTGATTGCGGTTGTGCTTGTTGATTTCTTTTTTCAATTATTCGTAGTTGTTCTTGTTGCACGAAAATCTCCGATTTGCACAATCTTTAGCTAGACATAAAATAATTAAGGATAAAAATGTTCATTTTGAACTCCATAATGCATTAATAGAGAATTTATGGGAGCATTGTAATAATCTTGAAAGTAGAGTCTGTATGTAATTACATTTCATTAATAATTTCACTTTTATTTGAAATGTCCATTAATTTGTATATTATATAATATTAACTTGCAATTTTATGTTATTTAGAAATTTAGGGGAAAAAATAACTTTTATAATAAGTAAAGAATTTGAAAAAATAAATTTTTTATATTACATGAAAATTATATAAAGTTATTATTTTAAAAAATAAAAATAATAAAGGATGTATATTATGAAATAAGAAAATAAGAATGAAATAGAAATAATAATATCATATTGAGGAGAGAGAAAAATATTCTTTTTTAGAGAGTAAAATAGAGAATTGAGTTGGAGTTGGTTTGTCTGAAAAATAAAGAACTCTATATTTGGATAGTAAAATAGAGATTAGGATTGGAGATGCCAATAGCTCAAATACATCTCCCTCCACCCTTTTAAATGTATTTGGGATTGTATCACCAAATATTGAGATTCTTTATGTTATTGTTACAAGTAAAAAAATCTATACATGATTTTTTATTAGCTTGTATTAAAGTCAAAAAATATATGATAAGAAAAAAAAATATTTTAAACAAGATGAATCACAAAAGATTTTGGAAAATCATGTTAGGAAAAATAGAAATCTTGCCACTGTAACGTGGACTAAAATTTGGCATAAAAAACTCACATTTTATTTTTTGGTATATAATAACTCAAATAATTATTTTTAGGAATTTTATGATGGTTGGACTAAAATTTAGAATAAAATAGCCTATATTTCATTTTTTGATATCTAATAGCTCAAATAATTTGTTCTTTCTAAATATTTGGCATTGTATTGCTAAATACTTAGATTCTTTATATTATTGTTACTAGTAAAGAAATCATTTGTGACCTAATAATTTTTATTAGTGTATTTTAATAGTCTTAGTAATCAATAATAACTTTGAAGTCTTATTTCATGATTTATCTCACCTGTTAGTAATCATTTATGTACGTATACTAAACTAGCTATTAAATTTATCTTAATATTTGAAACTTTGAAATTAATTAAAGTGATAACTATTAGTAAATTTTATTTATTTATAATAGGTAAGAACTCCTAATTTAGTACTTAAAAAAGACAAAAAATAAAGTGCAAGTTTTAGTAATGCTTGCATTAATTATACATATATTTTTTGTGCATTGTTTGGTTTGAAGCGTTAAAAATAACATGCTAAAAAAAAATATTTATAAAGATACCCTCTGCAATTATGGTGGGAAAGATTAAAAAGATTTTGAGGGGCAATTGAGTCTTTAACCATTTTAATACATGCATTAAAATCATTGCATTACTAATACCTATGTCACGCCCCAAGCCTACACTCCGGACGTGGCTGACACTCGAGAACCATTGCTGGCCCTAAGCGAACCCTTGGCCTGACTTACTTACTCAGCGGAAGACTTAAACACAAGAAGTATAACTCATGCAATAACTTAAGAAATAATACCTTAGCCAAAACGGCAACTCAAGTCTTAAAATGTATACATATGAAATGAATAAGACTAGAGAACTAATATTATCTGTCTATGAAGCCTCTAAAACAAAAAGGGATGTCGGGACAAGACTTCTGATCATCCTAACAATGAAATATTGAAAGCAAAGTAAAAGAAGTCCTCCGAAATTTAAGGAGGCTCACCAACTGACTCTGAGTGCTCAACTGGATCAACGAGGCGCTGGGTGATGATCCTGGTTACCTGAATCTGCATCATAATAAGATGCAGGCCAACTGGCATCAGTACATTAAATGTACGAGTATGAGAGTTAGAATGCTAAACACAACATATGCTTGAAAAGAGTCTGAAAGGAACACTTACTCCTGAAAAACTTAACTAAATA
This sequence comes from Solanum sparsipilum, assembly GCA_029582215.1. Taxonomy (NCBI): domain Eukaryota; kingdom Viridiplantae; phylum Streptophyta; class Magnoliopsida; order Solanales; family Solanaceae; genus Solanum; species Solanum sparsipilum. The sequence goes on from JAKRZT010017875.1 coordinate 2,519, forward strand.
TAAAGCAATGAAACATATGCAATATATAGAAAGCTTGTAAAACAGTGGAAAACATCTTAGTTCGTTAAAGAAAATGCAATAACAAACTCAGTTTTACTCATACAATAAAGTAATATAGTTTATGTGGGAGATTCTCTAACCGACAACCACCACTATGAGCCTAAGTGGTGATACAGCGTCTTGCCCACACTGCCAGAACTGTCCTATACTTTGTCGTCATATAGAACGCCTTAACTAAGTGGATCCACTAGTCTATGCTAAAAAGGAACTTAATGAGTCATCTAAAAAGTATGATCATTTACTACCCATGATGGCTACATGGTTTATGGAGACTTGAGTTAATATGAACTCGCATCCCCATATTAGTGCTCAATACTACTCCTAAAATATACTTAGCTCATATGTTTTTAAAACAAACTTCTTTCTTTGGTTTGAGATAATTACTCAAAACTTAGCTTAAAAGCTCTCTTGAAATCGATGTTCCCTTTCTTGTTCAAATGTGAAAACATTTTAAACTCTTGGGAATACTTAGTTCCCTTATAGCTTTTTAAGAAATGAACTCAACTCTTTACTCTTTGCTTAACTCAAAACTTAAGTCTTAAAACAAAGTTAAAACGTTTGTGAAAGACTTTTGAAAACTTTTATAAACTTCTCTTGACTTGCTTCTTAACTTCTAGACTTGACTCTTAACTTTCCTTGAATTGAATTATGGATTCAAGGTTCATGATCTCATGTTTATGGATGATTTCATGATGTTTAGATGTACCTAAGAGTGTTGGAATCAACTAAGAAACATAGGTACATTGCTAAGGAACAAGTACGAAAATATGGGGAACGAATGGGAAGAACTGGCGTCTATGGTGCTCTGAGAGGCGCGGGGGGCCTGCCTTCAACATTCAAGGACTAGTCTGGGGCGCGCTAGCTGGCGCGATGCCCCAAGGGTGAAGATTCAAAGACCCTTTTGGGAGGTGCTGTCTGGCGCGACGCCCCAAAGGTGAAGATTCAGAGACCCTTTTGGGGGGCGCTGGCTGGCGCGACACCCCACCCCTATCCCCAGGTGTTTGATGACTTTTCTTCTCCATTTTTCATCTCTAAACCCTCTAAACTCAATTGGTTATTTCCCCAAACACTTAGAATCATTTATACCCTCAATATACATCAAATTCTACTCGAAAACACCACTAAAACATGAATCAATCTCAAGCAAACTCCAACAACACAAATTCAAACAAACTTCATCAAGAATTCAAGGGATTTACTTTCAAATCTAATAAACTTTATTGAATTGAATCGTGATTGGCGCGTGGGTGAACTAACCCATCACTATGTGATCTCACATGCTTCATAGGGATCACCCCTTGACGAAATCCACTAGCTAAACTCAAACGTTCTTGACGATTCTTGATTTTTCTTCTCCTTTCTTTTCTTTTCTCTTTTCTCCAAGCCCTAGCGTGAACTTCAACTTTTCTAAACTGACTAAAATCTGACTTTTCCCCAATTAAACTCCTAAAAACAAATTAAAAGAATTGGTAAGGAAAAGACTAAAATACCCTTCCAAAAATCCGGATTAGACTTTCCTAATTCAAACAACCCAACTTTCAAAGGGCATATCTCACTCACGAACTCGGAATCGCGCAAACTCGGCGGAGTTGGAAAGATTATTCCAAGAGATTTCCTACTATATCTGGAAGTACACCTAACTCATCCTGAGCTAGGAGTTATGGCTGTTTGAAGTTGAACAAAACTCAACTTATTCTAACTTAACAAAATTTCCAGATTTTCATTCTTTCCAAAAACGACTATTTCCAATTATTAACTCCTTCCTAGTTATTTCAATTTGTGAGATGTTACAACCTAGAAACTCATGGTATTAGTAGTACGCACTTTGATACACAATAGAGTAACTAATGTTGAAAATAAATACCAACGAAGGTACTAGTAATACACAAGGTAATGCATGCATTTTTTTCAATAATGGATAATTTCAAAGACATCCCTTCGATTCCGCTATATAACAGTCACCTCCTCGTGATTTAAAATGTTACACATACCACTCTTATTTTAATTTTTTGATAACCATTATGGTTTAACAAATTTACCGTCTTTATATTAATTTTGTGAGGATTGATTGAAATTTATTTATGGATTTTGAGACTATTGATTACTTTCATTATCAAGAAGATATTGATGACGAAATGAAGAAGAAGAAGAAGAAGAAACGACAAAGATTTTAAGAAAAAAAATTAAAAAGTTTTTTCTTTTAATTTGTTGGGTTCAATTATTATTAGCCTTAATAGACGACACTTTATAGGTTTTTAAAGCCCCACATTCCTATTATTGAAGACATTTCAAATATTTGACTAACTTAAAAACGTGTTTTAAATATATAACATATAATAATTTAGATACGTAGTAGGAATATTGAATAATTGAGGTATAAAACTCGAAAAAAAAATATATTCTATTATTATTTTAATTTATGGATATATTTTTTTGTTCGGTTCTAAAACACATGTCACCTTTTTGTAATTAAAAATAATTTAAATTAACTTTTTTACTTTAAAGAAACAATTTATACTCACACAGATGATTAAATAATAATTTAAATCATAAATTTTAAAAAATTATCTCTCTTTTTTAAAAAATATATTAGATAAAACATTACCACATGAATTAAAATAACAAAATAATAATTTAAGCATGATGTAACCTATTGAGTCTTTTCCAAAAAAGGAGGTCGAAATAGGCAAACCTAAAGTAGCAAATTCGTTACGTATCTTATATTTATAAAATAATAATAACAAAGAAATTAATGGTGATCTACGCGGAATAAATATTCTTGAAATCAAATCGAAGTCGATAATATGAATCAAAAAAATTATTGATTTCTAGGTAATAAGTTATTAGTTTAATGATTTGTTTTTTTAATTATTGGGTTATCAGTTTTTGATTGTTTGAGTTTTTTTTTAATGGGTTAATCGAAATCCGATGATAAATTAATAAATTATATTTATGTCATAGGATATATAAAATCATCGACTTAGGATTTAGTTTCATATTTTTATTTTTGGCAATTTCAATTTTTTTGTTATTCTATAATGTGTTAGTGTTGCTTTTGAGCAAAGACAGTCTATCAATTCGTGTGTATGATTTATTTGGTTTGTCACCATATTTCAAATTGATTTATACTTATTTATTCTTTGAATCAAATCTTAACGGTTAAATCAATAACGGATAACTAATAAGTCAATATCTTAATAGTTCTTAATAAGTCTACGAATTGATAACCAATAAGTCAAATCGATAAATTAGGCAAATAAGCCATTTCCCATTAGCCACGTGTCATGTTGTTGCATCACCCACCATTCACTCAACCGCGGGCATGATTTACAACTCACACTTGCCTTCAAATTCCACATCCCCCTTAATTTCCACGAAAAAAAAGAGAAGAAAACATCCCATTATATTTTTCTATCTATTTCAATTTATATGGCTAATTTAGTAAAAATAAAATTAAATTAAAACTACTCCTTAAGTCAAATTAAATCATATAAATTGAAATAGAGAATATTCATAAGAAAAATATAATTATTAAAAAATAATAATTGATTTTAAAATAAATTATATATCTATATATACATCATATAATAGTTTTTATAGAAAAGTTTCAAATAAAATTATTAACTAATTTTAAATTATTGTATATTAGAAACTTTTTATGTATGACAAATAAATAAAAATTTAATAGTTATTCTTTTGATTAATTTTAAATATTAAAATAAGAATTACTTAAAGAAAATAACAAATAAAATTCTCTCCATTTCAAAATAAGTGAATTATTTGATATTGTACCTCCTTTAAAAAAAGAATAGTACATAAATTAGACATTTCTTTCCATTTTTCATTTGAAATTATTCTTCATAACAACTCAACATTAATCATCATAATTGTTCTCAATATTAACTAAGAAATTAAAGTTTCTTTAACTGGTCATATAAAAAATCCAAATAAAAGATAAAAATGAAAAAAAAATCTAAAATCATATTTTAAAAATGAACAATTTAATTAATTTAAACTATAAAAAATATGTCAACAATTCAGACTAATATTACAGTAAAATTTCATTAAATTAATATAGTTAGGACCGTAAAATATTATTATTTTGTAGAGGTACTATATAATCGATAAATTAATAAAATTAACTTATAGAGTGTTTTGAGACTCAACCTTATGATGCTCGGATATTAAAAGCTTTCAAGATGTATTATCGGAACATGTTATATCGTAGGATATTAGAAGGCCATGAAGTGGGACATGGAACCGATCCAAGAAAAATATGTTTTGGATGCTATGAATTTAGCAATCCCGGCATGGACGACAAATTTTCAGCAAAAGACAATAAGAAATTATTTTCGACACTACAAAATATATTTGGAGGATGAAATCTTAGAGAATTTGAATGAACCTACCCACTTGTGAAAATGTTATTTATGAACTTGAGGTCATGATTAATGATTTCGATTAGCACAATAAAAGGGACGTCAATAACCAATTGAATTATCCAAGTGAAAATGATACATATTCAGTGGTCCATGGCTTAGAAGAAATTGTGGATACCATAAAAAACAATGTTGACGATGAAATTGTAGATGATACAGTTCCTATAGAACCAATTATGCGTAAGGAAACACTTATCGTATCTAGAACTCTTCACAATATTATGGTGTAGTTCGAAAAGACAACACCAAAATTTTTGAATGCAATAATAAAAGTTAAAGACTAACTTCAACTAGATTTAAAGTTTAACAAAAAGACAAATCGAAATAGTTGTACTTTTAAAGAATTATTAATTTATAATATTAATGGGACCATATATTTATATAGGGCTTTTCTTAAAATATAATTTTTTTCATTGACCCAAATCGAAATCAGAAAAAATAATCTTAGAGAGATTATTAATTTACCAAGTATTAATTTAATGAGGTTTTACTGGGCTAATGAGATTTTGTTGTTTTTGTTTCATAAAAATTATATATATAAAGAGATAAAAACAATAAGGAAGAAGAAGAAGTTGTATATCATAAAAAGTAATTTTGAAATACTAGTATGATATGCTATGCATCCATTTTGCTGTGTTCCAACAATTAACAACAATTGCCAATCCTCACCGTTACCGATGGCTCCGCCGCCGGCGCCGGAATTTACTAGATCCGCTGACTCACTCAACCGGTCTGCTAGCGGTAGTTACAATCATAATTGGAGTGTAAGTAACTCCAATCATCATCGTCATCGCAGTTTGACCGAGTCATCCTCGTCAACGCCGGGGATTTTCACTTCTTTATCACGGCCATCTTCCATGAGGGAGGTGATTCAGTTGACGTGTGCCGCATCCGCTGGTGATCAAGTCAAGATCAACGACATCGTTGGGAATGGTATATCCGGAATTCTACACAAGTGGGTTAACTATGGAAAGGGATGGAGACCTAGGTGGTTCGTCTTGCAGGATGGAGTTTTATCCTATTATAAGATCCATGGACCGGATAGGATTGTTGTCAATTCGGAGACTGAGAAAGGATCTAAAGTTATTGGTGAAGTGTCACTTAGGAGAATCTCGAGGAACAAGACGAATGCAACTTCTCAAGCTCGCCGCAAGCCAGTTGGTGAAGTTCATCTCAAGGTTATTCTTCTCTACTTATGTATTTACTGTTGACGTGTTGAATTCATCATTTGTTGAATTGAATTTGCAAGTGCTTACTAGATTTGAAGTTAGGTAGTTACTAGAAAAATCTATGTTTTTTGTTGGAAGCTATACTTGCTCGATCAATTGCAAAAGCAGGGATGATATTGGATTTTGGAGTTACAAGGTTATTTTCTCCTCATATGTTTTAGTTTAAGAAATAAGAGCTTCAGTAGTCCTACTTATATTAGATATGGACTCCAAATTTGCTCGGAGGGGAGGAGTAGGCAAGAATACTTGAAGGGTAAAAATCTAGATTGTCAAAAGTAACATTGCTTATTAAAAACAAAACAGAGAGGAAAAAAAACTCTTCCCTAAGTATGCCCCTTATACCTCCTGTATGTGCTGTTCATTTTTCTTAGTCTTGTGGTGATATTGTTTTGTTTGGCTCTTCACTGAATTGTTCTGGATGTGCTGATTCTCTGGTCTGCTTACTTTATTGTTGCTGTAACATAGCTTTTTAACAATTGAGTAGTCTTTGCTAGGTCTCATCCATCCGTGAGAGTAGATCAGATGACAGGAGGTTTTCGATTTTCACTGGAACAAAGAGGCTGCACCTGAGGGCTGAGACGAGAGAGGACAGAATAGCATGGATGGAAGCATTGCAGGCTGTGAAGGATATGTTTCCCAGAATGTCCAACAGTGAATTAATGGCTCCCGTGGACGATGTAGCCGTCTCAACAGATAAGTTGAGGCAACAGCTGTTGAAGGAGGGTGTGAGTGAGTCTGCTATTCAGGAGAGTGAGCTGATAATGAGGAATGAGTTTGTGTCTTTGCAGAATCAACTGATGCTACTCAAGCAAAAGCATCGGATGCTTATGGACACCTTGAGACAGTTAGAGGTACCTAACATGACTTGTAGAAAGCATCATTTTCTTCTTCAGTTGCTTATGTGATCCAAAATGTGAAACCACTTGGGATCTTCTGAATGAACTTCTTTTTAGGAGTACTGTGGATGTACTTATTTTGTTCATTATGTTTCGGGTCTTGGATATTTGGATGCATCAATCATGATTTTTCATTTGATCAATTATAAGTGGCACATAGTTGATGGAATCTCAACTCCAAATCACTCCCGCAAACAAAGTGCTTACTTTATATTGTTTTGCTGGACTAATATGACTACTGTAATTAGCACTGATCAGCTGTTGGATTTTGTTAGTTCCCCTGTCTTAGATTAACACTGAAAAGGGATTCATTCTTTCTATTGTTAATGCCTTTTCCTTGTAACAGTGCATCTACTTGATGCACTTTTGTGGATGAAACATCTTACTTTATCAGACAAAAAAGTGGCACGTATGTTTGTTCACTTGCACTTAGTGGGGACTTTAAAAACAAAGGATTGAGCGAGAGAACTGGACCTATATATTCTTTACATGATCAACTAAACAAGATTGTCATTCTTGTGATGAAGTGACTTGTTTGTGGTTATGATCCCGCCGTTATTTTTCACAATATTAATGGGTGCATTAAGTTAATATACAAATTTTCCTGAGCTAGGGTCCTTCACTGGAAATTCTTCTCAACCAATAATGAAGATGATAGATTTTTCTGCAAATAAAAGGAAATAAAAGGAACAAATACTGATTTATTTACATTGGAACACTAAAATTACATCAACAAGTCTGAAAACCACCACCCCAACAATGGTAAGTCAGTAACCACTTTACTTTATTATTATTATTTTAAAAAAATAAAAAATAAGACAGACAAAGGAAGAAGACAATAACACTATTTGCCAAAAAAAAAAAAGATGCTCCGTGTTCTTTTGATTTTGTGTGACTAGATCTGATTTTTTATCCTCCTTTTCTTTGCCCTTTGTGATAAAGTACTGGATTTTTGTTTTACAGACAGAAAAGGTTGATTTAGAGAATACTGTGGTTGATGAGAGTCAAAGGCAGTGTAAAGAGGTTGGACCATCTGCTCGATTAAGGCAGGATAAATACAGTGGTATGACTCTAATTGTTTCGTCTTTGTTTTACTTTGTTACACAGTGTTCACAATTATTGCCATTGATATAACTAAATATACAAATGGCAATACTTTTGCCATTGGTATAACTAACTAGCTTCTTGCGAGGGTTATCACATTATTTTGCTGTCGTTCTTGTTTCGTTTTCCTTGAATGCTATGTAATGCTTCCTCTATTATATGTTACATCTTCTTTACTGTTGTAAGTTCTTTGATATGCATTAACTTAGCCAGGGGTCTTCGGGAACAACCTCTCGACTTCCAAGAGGTAGGGGTAAGGCTCTGCGTACACTCTAAATCCCCCCCCCCCCACAACAGACCCCACCTGTGGGTTACACTGGGTAGGTTGTTGTTGGTGGTGGTATAACTAACTCAAGATTGTCATATATTTGTTGTCTTAAGATTTCTTATTTTTCAATATTCTAAAAGTGCTACTCTGTTTGTTCCTGTTTATATGACACACTGTCCTTTTTAGTCTATTCTATAAAACAACTTCTTATATTGGAAACTTTCCATTTTATGCTTACTGACATGATCTTATAGGCTATAGTCATAGAAATGGCATGACATGTTAAGATCACACGTTTTAAGGTACTTCGGGAATGTGTCAAAAGTCTTTTCTTTCTTGAACTATGTGCATGGAGAAACACTTCCATATAAAATGAATGGAGGGAGTAATAACAATTTTTAAGGGTTTCATATCCTATGTGATTTGGTCTTGTTTCTTTGATCTGCTAGAATTGAACTTCTGCAGCTCAAAGAGGATCACTTTGGTGTATTCGGCATGGATACATTGTGTTCGCCATTTTAATCGTTACCCTTAAATCCTCTTGGATGTTTGTTTCAGAAGCAAGTGCAAGTGAATCAGAGGATGACAATGAAAGAGTTGATGCTGCTGAGGAAGACACTGATGATGAAGAGAATACCTTCTTTGACACTAAAGATTTTCTTTCATCAAGTTCTTTTAAAAGCAGTGGTTCTGATTTTCGGACATCATCTTTCTCCTCGGATGATGATGATTTGTATGCATATGCATCTGATGAAAGTGTTGATCCTATTATTAAATCTGCTGGAACCAAGTTTCCTTATGTTAAGCGTCGTAAGAAATTGCCTAATCCCATTGAAAAAGAGAAAGGAGTCAGTTTATGGTCGATGATCAAAGACAATATTGGGAAGGATCTCACGAAAGTGTGCCTCCCTGTCTACTTCAATGAACCCCTTTCTTCTTTGCAAAAATCATTTGAAGACTTGGAGTACTCATACCTTCTTGATCGGGCTTCTGAATGGGGAAGAAGGGTAAGCAGACAAGTTCCCTTCACCTTTTGGATAGATTTGTAAGAATTATTCACAGTAATTTGCCCAATAGTAATGCTAGTGCTCTTCACCGTGTTACAATTATTTGGGGCATTTTTCTGATGTGCAGGATAATCAAGATAGGTTCCTTTGTCACCTTTACGTTTCAGCATAAATCGGCTGAACTAAACCAAAAGGCACAGATATCATATTATATTATCTATTCTGGTTTGCTAAATGATTGAAATTATTTAAGCTTTGGTCATGATCTCTTTTGCTAATATTATAATACTGCGTGCAAAATCTCTGTGCCATCTGTACTGGGTTCTATGGCATTGCTTTAAAGTTTGAAGACACTTGAATTTAACTTTTCACACCCTGCAATGAAAAAAAGGAGGTAATAATCATGGGTGGGTGTGCAGGGGATGTTCCGTTGGCTCTCTGCATCTTGGTGCTACACTGTATTTGAATCCATGCCATTTTGTGAAGCTTCTTCATATGTTCTTGTTTTTCACTTGACTGTCTACAGCTCCATTGCGTATGCTCAGGTCACATCCTTTTGGTATTATTATCGTACTAAGCTCTGCAATTACAGTGTAATGGTGAATTTCTCTAGTTCAAGCCTAATATATCCACTGGGTACCACCTACCTATCTAATTTATATTCTGTTTGACATTTTTCATCCATTTTGATTTTCTATTCAAAGTGGTTCATAGTAATCTACCTTTCTTTCCCCCGAAATCACTGGAGCTTTTCTTTCTCAATCTGTCTGAATACATTGACCCTTTTCCTTGTTAAGTATTTCGAAAAATATATTATATCTTAGCATCTTTTAATAGAACGAAAAGGTAATAGAAGATCCGGGTGAACTAATACAGCCTTATTTAGATTGAGGTATAGTTGATTGATTGATATGTTTTTTTATCTCCAAAGACCCTGTTTGTTCATGTACTTGAAACAATTAGTATGCACGGCTCCCTAAGCTTATGAATAATCTATTCGAACCTTCAGATCTCATTTTCCATAGAATTTATTGACTCCGCATTTATCTGAAACGAGTATGGGGATGACTGCATTATCTTTGAAAAGCTTAATTGGTGGTGATTTGTCACATCTGACGCTAGGATTTTCGACGATATGCCATTTCCTCCTTTTCTTTTACGGGGCCTCTGTTGCCTTTTTTTTCATGGATGAACTGACTGACCTTTTCGTTTCTACAAATGCAAGCATGATCATTGCATGGTCTCCGGCATGACAAATTGGTATTTTCTTAATTTCCCTTCACTCATAAGTGAGTTTATCGACTTGTGCCTTCAGTTTTGGTCTATTAGTAGACGTCTTTGCAGCAATTGCAGTTCATGCTTTGGATGGTGTGTTTACATAGCTGTCATGCTATCTGAACCATATTGATGCTTATAATTAAGTGACTCAGTCACTCAGTTTCAGTTGTTTTTCTCTGGCAACACTAATGGTCATCACTTCTCTTCATCTTTCTACTTATTTAGTATGATAAAACTTTTTACCAGTTTTCAAGGTGTCATTGTCCTCATCCTAGTGTCTGCAATATGAGCTTGTGTTGTCGACGTACATCGTAATTGGTGGTTGTCAAAAATAAAGGAAAAGATACTTTCATCATTGATTCTTTTCTTTATTGAAATTTTCAAGTGCTTTTCAGTCGTAATTTCCCTTTGTCCACATAAGCATTTTATGCTAGCCATTTTTCTCTATCCATGAAGTTCTGATTTCAATTTTATCTTACTGATAGGGTGACAGCCTTATGAGGATTCTCAACGTAGCAGCATTTGCCGTATCTGCATATGCTTCTACTGAAGGAAGGATTTGCAAACCATTCAATCCGTTGTTAGGGGAGACTTATGAGGCTGAATATTCAGATAAAGGCCTTCGGTTTTTCTCAGAAAAGGTTTCATTACTTTTTCACTCTTTGGAGTAGTCTTCTGTAGTTTCTGACTGGGCTATACAGACGAATGATTTTTACTAGCTTCCAACCTGTCATAGAACTGGTGTTCTACGGAATCACTGTGTCTCTATTTACGCCTTTTATTTTTCCAGTCTTTCTCATACTTGTGATTTCTTGATGCCACTGTGTAACTGGAAGTTCTTTGTGGTAACTAAGAAGTATCTTTTGTCAGTCTTGAGTTGAGAGGTCATGAGAGAGATTTGGGAGAATAGGGGAGTCAAAGTGGGTTACGTTCCCAGTGACTCCATTTTTGGGTGACAATTAATCTCAAGCAAGAATCTGTAGCTTAAAATGTTTTCAAGGTTGCTTGCAAGCATGTCGCTGATGTCTGATGTATCTATCTCCTTGTTTAGGTAAGTCATCATCCCATGATAATAGCATGCCATTGTGAGGGTACAGGATGGAAATTCTCGGGAGATAGTAATTTGAAAAGCAAATTTTGGGGTCGCTCAATCCAGTTGGATCCTGTTGGAATATTGACGCTTGAATTTGATGATGGGGAAATCTTTCAGTGGAGCAAGGTATATTTGCTTAAGGACACTTGAATATTTATCCTTCTTTTTATCATTTCTTATGGGTTAATATTTTCTTTTTCATGTGAATTTTCTTATAAAAGGTAACTACATCGATATACAATCTGATTTTGGGGAAACTGTACTGTGATCACTATGGTACAATGCGCATACAAGGAAATCGTAATTACTCTTGTAAGCTGAAATTTAAGGAGCAATCAATAATAGACCGGAATCCACATCAGGTTCTCTCTCTTTTCTCAACATCCTTCATGAAAATGCAAGAAATCCTTATCTTTTTATGCTTCCACTCGTTGAAGTCTGCATTAGACTAATATGAGAACAGAATGGTTATTGCAGAATACATGTTGTTCGTATAGAGTGAACAATTCTCTTAGCTTGAGGCTATTGTGAACTGGGTATGCCACAGGAAAGATTAGATGACGAGCATACTTTGTCTAGGTGCAATTCATGTGTCTTCAGAGTCAAATGATAAAGAAAAAGTGGTTTCATTCAGATTTCATGCTTTGTGTTGGTGCAAAATATTCCTTGTAAAATTCCCTTGGGGTACTAAACCCTGTGCTTGTTGAATTGTTAACATTTTGTAGAAGGAAGTGCTTGCACAAAAATGCTATGATGTATGCTGATTTCGTAAATTAAGCCTGTAGGGGAAAGCTGAAACTATTTCAATGTTCACAATGCACAAATTATTTTTTCAAGGCTAAAGTTGAAAATAACCAATATGTTGTTTACCAACAAGAGGAGAGGAGAGAAAAAGAACTTATGCGAAATGAATTTTTTATTGCTTGCATCGTTATTTAAAGGAACCGTAGGCAAAGTACTTGGATCCCAGTGGCATCTCACCTTATATTCGATGTCTTCGTCAGTTCCGTGATAGTGCAATTTTTGTGTAATTAGAATGCAGGATGTTTTCCTCGTTTTCTGGAGAAGAAATCGTTTATTGTACAAAATGGGTGAGTGTATTGCTTCAGACTGAGCATGTTGCTTCTTGAATTTCTTTTTTGCAGGTTCAGGGAATAGTTCAAGACAGGAGTGGGAAGACAGTAGCTACATTATTTGGGAAGTGGGATGAGAGTATGCATTATGTGAATGGGGATTTCTCCTCAGGAAAAGGATTTGATTCTCTCTCTGAGGCTCATTTGCTATGGAAGCGGAGCAAACCTCCCAAAGATCCTACTAGATATAATCTGACACGCTTTGCAATTACAATGAATGAGCTCATACCTGGACTGAAGGTATGTGTTGATTTATTATGTTTGAATGATTTCATTCTTAGGGAGCTAATTTGTTGTATATTTGTGCTGTTATTTGTGGTCATTGAATAGTAAAGCAGTAGTTATATGAAGTACCTGCAAATATCATTTGCTCTTACCCTTAGTAGAATACTTTATATCGATTCTTCACACACTCATTGTAGTCCTGGATGACCTTGGTTTTAATATTCACTTCATATATAGGACAAGCTGCCACCAACAGATTCTAGACTTAGACCTGATCAGAGGTGCTTGGAGAATGGCGAGTATGACATGGCTAATTCTGAAAAGCTGCGTCTTGAGGAACGGCAGCGACAGGTAATCTATACAGCCCTTTCTTTTTTCTGGTTAAAAGTTGAGGTCATGGGCCGACTAGGAAATGAGAGGAAATTCTTCTGTCCTTGTTTGTTTATTTACTTTTGAGAAGAGAACCGTATTGCAGTTTGTTTCCTGCCCTGGCGCCATTGTTGCTTCAGATTTCTACACAAAATTCTTTTAACTAATGCGCTTAGAACTCCAAACAAGTCAGGAACTTTAAATGAAGTAGACAGTAAAGGAGGAGATGATTTGCATTCTTTAGCTTAAACCTCCTCTTTTACTCTGTGAAAACAGTTGGTACATATTCTAGGCGTTGGTTCTAAAAAACTATGTTGCCCAGACTCTTCAAAAATATCGACGGGTGCGTGTCGGATCCTCTAAAAATAGTGTTTTTTGAAGGATCTGTGCAACATTTTTGGAGAGTCCGAGCAACTTAGCTAAAAAGCAATAGAATTCCTAAATTAACATGATTTGTTATGTGGCTAGTTGAGTAGGTGGGAGTTATTGATTGTTGCTTATTTGCATACAGGCTCGGAAAATGCAAGAAAGGGGTTGGAAGCCGCAGTGGTTTGCAAAAGAGAAAGGGGGTGATAGTTACCACTACATTGGTGGTTATTGGGAAGCAAGGGAGAAGGGCAAGTGGGAGGCATGTCCTGATATTTTTGGTCATATCCCTTGTGATCAGATGTAAAGAGTGAGTGAACTCTATCGATTTCCGGCTTATTACTTCATTTCTTCCAAATATTTTACATATCATTATACAGTAGTGGAAAGGTTTATTGGTGCTGCAAATTGTTCATGACATATGTACAGTACACTTTGAATGCCTTAAAAGTAATAAAGGTTTCATTCTTTTATGCTTTGGCTCTTCCAGTCGATTGTCCTTTCTACATATACATATAAAAACATGGGTTGCAATACGTAGAGGGATTCCTCATTGCTTTTAGCATATAGACTTGGGCATTGGATTCGAGTTTAGAGTAGTCAGGTCAGGTGTGCCTTTGGTCTGTTTGGACAGTGACAGTGTTCGATTCTTCACGTATAAATGAACAAATTGATCTCTGAACTTGAGTGAACTAGGCTTAGTTAAATCTTTTTCCGACTTTCTTTGTACTATACGCGTCGTTCAAGTGAGATTTAATTAACCTACATTCGATGGAACGTTGAAATTGGGTAATAATAGAGCTTGATCATAGAGACAATAACAAGGTGATAGAGAAGTAGGTTTGGATTTGTGCTTGCTGGATCTACAGCATTATACAATTTATGGATTTGTTAGAATCAAGATTCTTGAAAATTTATACAAAGAAAAACTTGCATCCATTTGATATTTGATAAGTAGTCGGCAAACGCATTACAACCGATCATTTAATATAACAAAATGAAAAAAGGTCGTTTATAGTAGTCATATTAAGCACTACACTAAATAAGAATCACCAATGTATATAATCAAAATTTTCAAAAGAAAAAATATGGAATTTGTAAGTAGGCGTTTGTCCATGCGATACCATATCACGATATGGAATCGTAAGATGGAATCAACGTTAGGACATGCGATTTTACGCTGATTTCGTCTCGTGATATGGTATCATGAGATGTGATTTCATATTCTCCAAAAACCATGATATGGGAATTCCATATCATGATTTGAGATATTTTTAATACAAAAATTGATCCACAAGTTTATATTTTGTTAAAACAACCCCACAGTTATATCTACTAACCATTTATTTCATATGTAAATAAAATTTATAATCACATCATTACTTTTTAAAATTTATTATTCTCACTGACATAAAATTTACTCCCTCCATTTCATATTAATTGAATTGTTGAGACATTTTTCATTTTTCAAATTAACTTAATTGTTCAATTTTCAAGACTACTTTTAAAATGTTTTTCCAATTTTACCCTTCATTAGATAGTATTGGAATTAGTTATTAATTAATGTCTACTTATTTTAATCATAATTTTGATACTATAATTAATAAGGTAAAAATGGAAAGTTAAGCCTAATTTATGTCTTAATCTTCTTTTCTTAAAGGGTGTGAAACACCTCAACAATTCAATTAATATGAAATGGAGGGAGTATTATTCTCACCAACATATAGCCATTTTAACTCACACCAACCGATTGTTGAGTAATAAATTTGTTCTCTTCATTTACTCCAACACCTAATTTATTACTTCTTCCGTTTTGTATTTAATACAACTCAAAGTAACAATGTTGGTTCGTCTTCTCGATCACATGATCGAGAAATGCAAGTTCATGAGGAAAATTGTCTGTACACTCTATCTTCTCCAAATCAAGGACAAAGCTAGGTAGGGGTAAGATGTTAGTGTGAATCATCTTCGGTGAAAAATTACATTATATATACGAGGTTAAAATATTTTTATTCATATATAATATATATTTACTTTTTCATAGTTTTGAATCCGTTTAATAGAAAATGTTGACTTTCTCAACTCAAATACGTAAATTTCACTAGACAAGAAGAAATTGTTCGGATAGTAAGCACGCTCTCAGAGATGGACCATTGACGTTACCTACTACACTTGTTTACAGTTCCAACAGTTATTCTCGCGTCAGCATACCACTACCGTCGCGTGATAGACGTAGTAACCAAAGAGAACATGCCACGTGGAGAAATGTTGTGGTCGAATCCATTTGGACGGCAAAAGAGGACAGGTGGCACCGAGGAATTGATAGGTGGGTCCAACACAGCCAAAACCACCGGCTTTTAAACTTAAAATGGACCCCACACACTCTTAACAGGCGCCAGCTCAGCACTCTGGAATCTATTTGGCCGCCAATATTATTTTTAATTTAATTACCTTTATTTTAAATTCAATTTAGTACCATTACGAGCACAGACATTTAACTAACTTTATTTTATATGGTAATTCATACGCCCTTTGTCCCTAATTATTTGTCTAATTTTTCTTTTTTACTTGTCTATTTTAACAAATTAAGAAAGAACATTTTTTTTACTTATTATACCTCAAATTAATTAATTTTGAAAAAAGTAAAACTTCTTGAAAATCTTAGATTTTTAATTCTCCACTTCATAATTAACAAGGGTAAAATGATAAACTCACTGTGTCAATCATTGTTTTTTAATAGGTGTGTTAATTCAAAAGTAGACAAGTAATTAGGGACAAAAGGAGTATATAAATATGTCATTTAATTTGATTTTATGTCTTTCAATTGTTGGTGTGCATAACTAGATATTTAAACTTATATAAATTAAACAAATACGCTATATCTATTTGTTCAATTTTATATAAATTTAAGTGTTTACCTGTACACATTCAAAATTGAAAGACAAAAATTGTTAACTAAGATCCAAACGTTTTTGGACCTAGTAGATAAATAGATATTTCTAACACTCCTATCAAAAAAAAAAAAATATTAGTTACTACTATTTAAAAAATTATATTAATAATCAAGCAACTTCTTCACACTACAAATACAAAAGTTTCATATGAACATATTGTTAACCGACTATTCACCAACTAATGACCCAGTCCGTTTGTTATTTTGTTATTTGTTCATACAATGTAATAATATAATTAGTGGATATTTCTAGAATAAAAATAGACGGTTATTTCATATTTTTAATCAGATATTTATTTCTTTTTCGTTGATTTTGTTCTTATTGTATATACTTAAGAGTTTTTTGCGTTTGTTTTAAAGGTTATATTGATTCGATCAAGTTAACACATATATACTCTCTAACTAAAAAATGGAACTACTTTAGCAAATGCTATTGAAATTTACAAGATTAATAAGTGGAATTCAAAGAACGATTCCATGGAGTTCTACAATTTATTGAAGTTTTTAAACCAAAAAAATTATGTATAAAAACGTCAATAATTGGTTTAATTAACATCATGGTGTTTGTTCTTTGAATTCCACTAGTATAAGTCAAACATACTTAATAATTAAAATTATTTGAGAAAATCATAATTTTACAAACAAAAAAAAATGAATATAATTTGCCAAATAATAAAATAGGACATAGAACATGATATGTTTCATTCTTTGGCCTAAATCAAATGATCATATTTTCTCTTGATTGGTTCTTGATAATAGAATGTTATTGAAGAAATTTACCAATGCATTTTTTAGTATACTCTATTTGTTTTGCTTTTGACTTTTAAAAACATTTCTTCTTACATATAGAATTTGAAACATAGAAAATTGTAGACATTTAATTGTTTATCTCTTGAGGCGGAGCTAGGTGGGGTTCATGGGTTCGGATGAACCCAGTAGCTTTTCCGTAGATCCTATACTAGAAAATTAATTAAATATACGTGTATTTTAATTTGTGACTCCCTAACAAAATTGTTTGACGGCTATTAAAGAAATTTAGAACCCCCAAACTCTTAATCCTGGTTTCGCCTCTGTTTATCTCCAGTAGTGGAGCCACCTTACAATTAGGGGGTTCATCTGAATCCCCTTCGGCGGAAAATTATATGATTTATACATGGTTAAAATAATTTATTAGGTATATATAGTAGATGTTGAATCCCCTTCGACTACTTCGTGTGTCTATTTTTTTAGATTTTGAACCCCCTTGTTGAAAATCTTGGTTCCGCCACTATTTATCTCCCATGCATTTTCATAATTCTAGCCATGCATCATTAAGAAAACTTAAAGAATAATATAATGCTCTAGATATTTTAATACTATATATATTAAGGTCATCTTGTATACTTTAATTATCATTCATGTGTTAGTGTTTAGTTTTATTTAGACAATGAATTTATATTCATTAGAAACCAAGATATGCTAAGCACGTAATAATGTTTTGGAAATCAAGTGCTTGAGTTTATACGTATAATTTATTAGGTTAGTTAGTTCTTAAATAGTATTAATTTGGTCGACAGAAACAATGTATATAGGCTGTTTTTTTTTGTTTTTTAATTTTTGTTGAACAAGTATACATGTAGTTGGTTGGTCATAATTTTAATTATCAAGAGGTGCCTAAAATTGAAGAACGAATAGGATGTAAAATATTCTCCCTATATCCACTTTTAATTGTCATATTGAGTTTTTCGAAGATTAATTTGACTAATTTTCAAAATTAAATTAGATTAATTTAATTCGATATTTTAAACAAAATTTTTAGATATTCAAACTATAAATTTCAAGTTTTTGCATATCAATATGATGAAAAAATACATCGTAAAATGTTAATCAAAGTTATTATCGTTCGACTCTAAAAAACAAAACTGTGACATTTAAAAGTGGACGGAGGTAGTAATTATAATGGAATATTATGAGAACAATTAATAACAGTACACCGTGACCCAAGATTTAGTGACACGATGTCATGATTTATTTTTAATGATTATAACAATTTAATCATGGTGTTAGATTTAATTTTTAATTTTATTTTTAACATAATTCTTAATTTTTCAGTTATATATATTTCATTTTCAAAATTTGTTTGTTGATATTAACCTACATCTAAATTTCGATAATGCCTTATTGCATACAAGAAAAAAGATTTTAAGTTACCTTTAATATAAATACTTCTTCCTTTTCGAAAAATAGGAACGATAGTCTTTATACTCCTTTTATATTGTATAGTTCTGACCTTATTACGATGTACAAGGAAAATCGAAAAAGCATATCAAATTGATAATTCGAATCAAATCAGAAAAAGAAATTCAATTATGATTTGATTTGATTTGTTTTGTTTTAGTATTAAAAAAAATTAATTTTATATTTGAAGCTTTCTATTTGTTCAAATAGAAGGAAAAATTTAGATACGGATATTCTTTCGTTTCTATCTTATTGTGCACTGTTGTTAGTGCTTGTTTTTACCACTTTCTTTACCTAGGTGTAATTTCAATTGGTAAATTAGATTAAACTTGATAGTCATCAATATCTTAACCACTCACTCAATATTATGTGGCTTAAGAGCCCATTAGGATTGACTTATTTGAAGTAGTTTAAGTATATTTTTTAGTATTTAGGTAAACTGAAAAAATGTTTACAGGCAATTTATTTTTATCTAAAATGACAAAAATAAGCCAAAAATCGTAAATTAGAATTTCTAACTTATGACTTTTGACTTATATAAGTCAAAAATCAATCCAAATAAGCTCTAACTCGAAAACAATTTAGCAAGATGAAATAATTAAAATTAGGGCAATCAATTAATGACCAAGTTAGGTAATTGGTACTTCTAGCTCAAATTTGTTAATTAAGCAATATTAATATCTTGATTCATTTAATTTGTTGTTAGATAATTTCAAACCAACAAAAATTATAGTCAATGTGCCAAAAAAAAAAACAGACACCAAACCAAATAGATGAAAATAGTTGATTTGATTTCCATTGGGCAAAAAATCCCATAAATATCGTACGGCAACCGAATCCAAAGCATTGTTGTTAATGGCTTAAGATGGATATTGGACCCTAATTAACAGGCAGAAATGACATAATGTGGGTGTGAAATGACACTCATACACAAATATTAGTATAAGATTCCACAATTAATGGGGGAAATATGGCATGTGATTAGTTCATACATTGATAACGACCTTTTAAATCAACTTTATTTCAACTAACTTAGAGTTCGTTTGAATTAGTTGATAGTAAATAGTAACGATATATTATAGGTTGATGAGTATTTTTAAGTGTAATAATTAATTTTATAAATAAATAATTATGTAATTGAATAAAAATATTGAAACTGATAATAAATTGTATGTATTTGATAAAAATTTTTATAGAATGCATAAAATATCCTTAATTTGTTTTATAAGACCTGTAAATTTAAACATATCTTGGCAAGGAGAAGGATGGATGAATGATTGATGTGGAATGGAGAGGAAGTTAGTGCTTTTGTTTTTGAGAGCTAAACAAAAATGAAGGATAACATAGTAAATATTTTGATCGAATTAAAAGTGTTTATAAGTTGAAAAACAATTAGCTAGATGTGATCCATCAACTTATGATAAGCACCCCTCACTTCTAACCCGAAGGTTGCGAGTTCGAGTCACCAAGAGAGCAAAAGGGGTGGGAGCTCCCTAAGGGTAATATAATAATAATAATAATAATAATAAAAAAAAAAAAACTTATGATAATAAACACTTTAAATATTTATTAAATGGGTAGATAAACCAAAAAATACTTATAAGTCAATTTGACCCGCTTATAACCTCAGCCTCTTAAAATATCGACACTAATCAAGTTATTTAATGGAAATCGAAACACTTCTCGTTCGTTTATTGGGGAAAGCTTACATATATGATATTGTTATTTTCTCTTAATTACTCTTTGAATGCAGTGATGCAATTTGATTAAATATATGCAATTATATTCTTGTGGTATATAGGACATCCAAATTTTTATTTTAATATAAGAAATCTCAATATTATAACTTGAGGCAGACGTCACCAACGGAAATAAAAACATTATACACCACAAGGCAATATTCTAATTATTATATATTTTTTGATAGAGATTACACGTGTTGAGTTTAATATTAAGTAGAGAATAATTTTAAACTCTTTGGTCTATGCATTCTTTTAATTATATACTTTGCTCTTAAGAGAATCATGCTATACTTAAGCACGTATTTGTGTTTTGGAAATCAAGAGCTTGATTTTATTATAATTTATAAATAGTATGATTACTTTGAAAAGGACAATAATGTCTGCTGATTTTTTTTTATTTATTTATTTATACGTAGGATTCACACAATATTATAGGTGGTTGGTCAAAGTTTTCGTTGTCAAAAGGTTGCCAGCAAACCTGTTACGAATTTAATTTTATTTTATTTATGTTTTTTTTAATAATACAATTCTATTTATTTTTATGTACAAGTTTGAAAATCTTGAAATATTAAGAACTTCACGATTGAGATGAAAGATATACTCCTCCTGCTTTATATTATTAGATGTCTAACTTTTACTAGCATATTTCTTGAAATATCATTAAAAAAAATATTTACTAATTTATCTTGTATTCACTCGTTTGAAAAAAAAATGTAACTTATAAATTTGTTTAGTCTTTCAAAATATATTAACTATAGGGATAAAATAAAATAAAATTAATAATTAATTTTGTCTTGATTTAGTAAATTAGAAAAAAAAAATTGGGATATCAATATATATTTCGTTGGTTGGTTGTTCTAATCAGAAATTGACAAATTAGCTTAGTTATGTCTCATTGCCGAGCATATTGGAAGTTCATTATCAGGAATAAGGCGGGAACTTGTCATTCGAAGTCAATAAAGAAATTATATTAGGGAGATAGAATAAAGAGATAAAAGCACAAGACCTTGTAAATTACAGAGGAGTATTAGTTGGCATGCGTAACAATATTCTCGAGTGAAACATTTTTATGGACATAGAAGGGTTGGATTTTGAACAATGCTATTTTGGTATTATAAGCTTGCTATATTTTACTAAGTCTTAGTCTCAAACATTTATATATATATATATATATATATATATATATATATATATATGGGCCAAAGGGTTAATGTAATGTATGATTTATATGGTTGGGTCATAAAAATTTCACAAAGAGCTAAAATGCAAGAATTTGTTATCTTTTTGCTCCATTTTATAAGACATTTTTTTCTTAAAGTCTGGCTTAGAAAATGCTACTCCATTCTATATTCGGAAATTATTCAACTTATAACGAATATTTTACTTTTAGTGAAGTATTTTTATAGCCTAAAAATATCATGACATATTATTTAAGACCATAAATTATAATATTACTTTTAATATGTATTGAAAATCTTTCGTTCTTTCTTAAATTTTGTATCTCATAAAATATCGTCATATAAATACAAAATGGAGGGAGTAATACTTAATTTTGATGAATAAGTATTATATGAGCTTGAATGCTTGATTCACATGATGCTATATGTGCTTTGAACCATTGTAGAGGATTTTGAAGACTTTGTTCCTAAAACTTTCTCTTAATTATCTTAAAATCACTTGATGCATTTCTTTTGACATGCGGGTCTTTGGTACAGAGGAAAATATTTTTTGAAAAATGTTTTTGAGTTTTTTTTTTTTATGTTTTGTTGGATCAAAATGTTTGAAAAATATTTTTTTAGGAAAACAAATTTCTTTAAAATGAGGAACATGACTTCCCGATTGGAAATAAGAAAAACAAGTTACATAAGTGATATTTCAAATTTATTGTCTCCTCCCAACCCACTCAAGTCTCAACCCTCACCCCTTGACCATACCACCCCCGGCCCAAACCCCCACTCCTCATCCCTACCGATTTTCATAACGTTTTGCTAGGTAATATATTAATATTTTTGGGATAATATTTTCTTGCTTATTTACCAAACACTAAAAAATAAGTAAGAGATTCACTTATTTTCTAAAAAATTATTTTCCGTGGAAACCATGTTCAACAAACACATGATCTCGTGTTATACAAGAAGAAAAATATGGTCTCATCATCTTAGATGAATTGGTTTGCTTGATTTGATTAACAGATCAATCAAATTGAATATGAAATACTTGGAACTTGGAAGGTTTTGATAAATTAATTTTGGGTCAATATATGGACAATCCCTTAAATTCGAGTCAGAAGTGTCTAACAAAAATATTTATCATATATTCAGATGTTTAATCGAAACAAGTTACTATAATTCAAGTATTTAATTAAAATTTAATGACAAATTTGAAAAATTATCGGTTCATTCAACAATTAATTTTCATTTGACTCGTATATAATGCCACGTAACTTCACCCATAACTTGCTCTCATTGACTTTGGATTTGATTAGGTGTCTCAAACACATACATGGTTTGGTAGCTAGTTTGAAAGTAAGTTATATATATATATTTATATATGCATAAATAATTTCTTGTTTGGTAACTGATTAGGAGGTTAGCTATTCATATATAAAATTAACATGGTATTTGATTCGTAACTTAAAAACTCACATAACTAATACATGTATAAGTTATGAAGAAATTTATTATTATTTTATGCAAATAGAAAATGAAATAACTAATATATACATAAATAACTAATACTTACATAAAACAATACATAAATTCCCTCATATTTTATCCTAACATTATAATACCTACATAATTCTAAACATCTACTAAATGACCCTAAGTAATTAATGTTGTGTCATTTGTAATGCTCAACTAGAAGAATCGACCTAAAAAGGAGTTGGATTAATTTCACATAAACTCATGCAAATGAACTTAAAACAACCCAATTTTATTTATGTTCTTTATTTAACAAACTTGTGTACCAGATGGATGGGGACATAGAGTTAGTAGGCGTTTGGCCATGCGATACCATATCACGATATGATGTTGTGAGATGGAATCAGCGTTTGGACATGCGATTTTACGCTGATTCCATCTCATGATTCCATATCATGAGAGGTGATACCATATTCTCCAAAAACCATGATATGGAATTATATGGTGATTCCATATCATGATTTGAGATATTTTAATACAATAATTGATCCATAAGTTTATATTTTGTTAAAACAACCCCACATTTATATCTACTAACCATTTGTTTCATATGTAAATAAATTTTATAATCACATCATTACTTTTTAAAATTTATTATTCTCACCAATATAAAATTTATTTTTACTTTAAACTGGTGAATATAAACGATAAAGTAGAAATTCATTTGGTGAATATAAATAAGAACGAAAGGAGTAATACTTTTTTTATTTTTCATAATAAAAAAAACGTCTTAATCTTATGACTAAGCATAATATTGATAAAAGACAATTTTCATTGGCGGTGCCGCACTTTCTTAATCTTAGTATTCGCAAAATGTTCGTTCACATGACTGAAGAATAT
>JAKRZT010017876.1:0-28608 GCA_029582215.1 Solanum sparsipilum
GTTTAGTGATCACGCCAGTCATGCCTCTATACCTTTGGCCGGGTATATTGGGTCCTCTCGATGGGGCGTATACATCGGACTCCACATTTAGCTCATGTAGTTTTATGTCGGTTATTAGTAGCTCCCACAGTTCAGTCAGACTCTATTGCATTGACCACATTTACATTTCATTCTGTATTCAGTCAGCATGTTATAAATTGGTCATTGCATTCAGTTAGCTCAGTATTCAATATCTATATCATGTTCAGATTATTTCATTGCTTTATTGCTTTGTTCAGTTATATGTTCTTTCAGCTTTATTCTATCCTGCCTGCTCAGTACCTTTCAAGTACTGACACATACGTTCGCTACATCTTCTCGTGATGTAGGTTCAGGTTCTCAGTATCCAGATCACGCTTAGATCGGTTCTCGATCTTCAGTTCAGCAGCATTAGTGGGGAGTCCTCATTCTTCGAGGACTAGTGACATGTTTATCTTTATCGCTTTTAGTCTTTAGTTTCAGTTTTGCTAGATTTAGTTGGGGCATGTCCCAACATTTCTAGTCAGTTTAGAGGCTTATTTCAGACATAGTTGGATTCAACTTAGTGTTTTGAGTTTGATATTTCTTTTGTATTAAACTCTCAGATTTGATATATTCAGTTATAGTATGTGGGTATTCCCCATCTTTTCAAATTTATTTATGAATTAGCATCCGCATCAGTTTATTATCTTTAATATGCTCTTGATCATGCCAGCAGGGTTAGCTTGGGATCACTTGTGGTCCTAGGTCCCGTGTCCGCGTCTTGGGGGTAGCTCGAGGCGTGACAGCTTCCCATTCCATAGATTGAGTTGTAAGATGTGAAATCATGTTGAATTAAGTGAATCGGGTGCAAATACCTAATTTATCATGTTGTTTTACTTAGAAATCATGCTTTAGGCTTATTTTTGGGATTTTTAAGATCAGAAGCATGCTAGTTGTGATATGTGAGTACCCTTATCTTATGGTTCACCTTGTTTGTTGTAATTGATTGATTCTTTGAGTATGATTGGCCTTATTCTAGGCTTGGACTTTTGCTTTCCATAGACTTGCAATGTTTGGAACCCTTTAGGCCTTATTTTTACTCCAACATCATTTCAGATGGTTTAGCTCCTTGTAAACTAGTGTCGCAGACTTGAGTCTAATATATTGAGCCCTCACTTAGGCGTTGTCTCATATTTGATTAATTTCTATCCATTCTCCTTCCTTTTATGGCCCGGTGAGATGCATTTGAGATTTCAGGCTTCGTTTGGGGACTTGGGACTGGAGTTGGTTCGAGTTTAGTGTGTTGTTCTGATTACTTATGAGTGGCCATTATTCCATGGTGGTTCTATTATGATGATTTTCCATGAGATCCTTCGACAACCCTCTATTATCGCAGATTCAAGGTCTGGTCACGCTGCTCATAATCCTCTACAGTGTTGATCCCTACTAGTGGCAGATTTGAGGTCTGGTCATGATACTCAATGACCTCTTCAGAATTGATTTCTACTAATCGTAGATTTATGGTCTACTCATGATACTCAATATACTGTATACAGTCGATACACTTTGGTTACTTGCTTCTCCGGCTCTTAACTCACCGTGTTTCATTTATAGTATATTTAGCTATTCTTTGTACCTATCAAGCTTATAGGGGTCCTTTCAGGTTTTTCTTAAAATTACGCATGAGTGTACCTTCTAGTATAATGGGGTCCAGTTAGATTTAGTTTAGATGTTCTTAGTTTTTTCTATCTTAGTACACTCTTATGCTTTTCTTTCGAATCCCGCTTTGACCTTACTTGTGTCTAAATTATATCATTTTATATTGGTTTTTACTTTTCCTTCTCAATCAGCCTATGATACATGCTGAGTAACTATTGTTTTGGTATTCATGCTATACTCATCATCTATTTTGTGATGCTATTCCGAGCACTAGCTATCAATGTTGATCGATTGAGCTTGTTGCAACTTTGATCAAAGGTGAGGGTAAGCACTTGGCATCCTGAACTTACCTATATCTTCAAAATTTTGTTAGCTAGTCTTTTGCTTTTGAGACAAGCTTGTATTTTGGTCAACTTTTGGGACCTTTACTCGTTTTTAGACAACTTTTTACTCGTGACTTCTAGATTCTATGAGGGATCTACTCTATACATCTTTTGGTTGTTTCCATTTGTTGTTCTATTTCTATTTTTAATTTACTCCTTTGTATATCTCTTACTTGATGTTCTAGGTAAGGGTATGCTTACCCACTAGTGGGTATAGTAGGTGCCATCATGACTGGATGAATCATGTCATAAATAATTTCGTATCAGAGCCAAGTTCATCGGTCTCACTTGTACAAATCTAATACCTAGTAGTGTATTATGGAATAGTGCGGATACGTCCCTAACCTATCTTTGGGAAGCTACAAGGTATCATTAGGAATATTCTCTCTTTTGTATCGCTTTTGTGTAGTGTGTGTAGTATTGGTTTAATTAAATCTCACTTTTTTACTCTTTTGTAGGATGGCTCGTATGTTTCACACGACAGCCAAGGGTAGGGGTAAACCACCCAAGAAAGTCAAGGCTGCAGTACCAACCCTAGATAGAGAGATCTGGAGCCTGCAGTGGACCCTCCAACAATATATGCTCTTGATAAGCTAGTGGGGTCGGGGCCAGCCCAGCTACCACCCGGACCAATTATGCCTACTGAGTTTACACAAGAATCACTCCATTCTTAAAAGTTTCAGGGTGTATGCACCACGCTCTAGCTTCCGTTATAGTATCACCAGCTCTACAAGGTCAGCTTACAACTGAGGCACAGTAGGTCAAGGTACCACATGGGGGTGCCCTATCCATGTTTACGGTCGGAGCTATGCCACTTGGGGAGCAGAAGTTACTCGATGTATCTTTGAGACTTTCAACTCTGAGGTTTGATGGGGTTGTGGGAGAAGATGTCCATGAGTTTCTTACTACTTACCGAGAGTGGCTATTCACTCCAGATTTTATGGAGTTAAGAGAAGACGTTTTCATAACTTATTAGCTAGATGAACCAACCAAATAGTGGTGGCATTCTTAAGTTGAGACTAGACCAGATGGGCCTCCTCCAGTGTCCTGGTTTGGGTTTTCTATGGTCTTCTTAGTTAGGTTCATCCCTAGTACCGTTAGAGATCGGCTGTGGGATTAGTTCTCCTGGTTGGAGCAGGGCTCCATGACTGTATCTAAGTATGAGGTGAGGTTTCACTAGCTCTCCCACCATGCCACTATGATCCTACCTAATGAGAAGGAAATAGTTTGGTACTTTGTCAAAGGGTTTAGATTTTAGCTGCAGATTGAGACACAAGCTATGGTCTCTGTGAGCCATTGTTAACAGCTTCATCAAGAGGCTATGTGGGCAACTACAAGAGAGCTAGGCATGGGGGCAGTTATATCAGGTCCCATTTTAAGCCTAGAGACTCATATAATAGGTCTCAACAATGCATTCAGCAGGGCCATTCCAACTGGCATGTCCAGGCCTCACTACAGGCTTCAATGGGCGAATGTTATAGTCATAGTGATGTTAGCTTGAGTCAGAGTCGAGATGGTTCCTAGTAAGGTGTTGTATTTTGTGATAGACATTACTTTGTGGGTCAATCTGCACAGAGTTGTTATAATTGTGGGGGACTTTGTTCATTGGTTCAGAGATTTTCCTTTGTGTATATGAATTGCTCTAGCTCTATATATAACTCTACTAAATCCACCAGTAGCACCTCCAGTTAGAGGTAGAGGCTAGGGTAAGGACCATCGTGGTAGTCATCAGGGTATTTCAGGTGGTCCCTGAAGAGGCGGGTCAGGTGTAGGACAGATACCTTAGGTGTAGGCGGAGAGACTCACTTGTATGCAGCTCCAGCGAGGGCGAAGGCTAAGTCATCAGACGATGTGATCACATGTATGATTCTCTTATGACTGTATCCCGCCTCAACTTTATTTGTTCCAGGCTCTACCTTTTCTTATGTGTTTATATATTTTTCTTCTTATTTGAGTATGAGTTCGAAGCCAGTGGCAGTATCATTGCGTGTGTTGATCCCCGTGGGTGAGTTTTTATTAGTGGATCAAGTGTTTGGATCTTGTTTGGTATCTATCCAAAGACGTGACATTCGGGTTGACCTTATTTTGCTTGATATTCTAGACCTTGATACTATTGTGGGAATGGACTAGTTATCCTATTAACGTGTGATCTTAGATTGCTTCTTTAAAACTATTACCTTAGTCATGCCTGGTATCCCTCAGTTGTGTGGTAGGGCTCTTGTAGTAGCACAATAGTTGGAGTTATTTCATTTATTCAGGCTTGGAGGCTAGCAGATTCTTATCCCACTTGTCATATGTGTGAGATGTGAGTAGGAATGTTCCTTTAGTTGAGTCGGTTCCTTTTGTCCGTAAAGATGTGGATGTGTTTTCTACCGACCTACCTGGCCTACCCCCAAAGTGTGATATCAATTTTCCTATTGACCTTAAGTTGGGTACTCATCCTATTTTTGTTCCTCCTTATCAAATAGCCCCCGCAGAGCTCAAGGAGCTCAGTGTTCAGCTTCAACATCTCTTGGGTAATGGATTAATTAGGCCTAGTGTATCTCCTTGGGATACCCCTCATTCTATTTGCAAAGAAGAAGGATAGTACGATGTACATGTGTATTGATTACAGGTGTCACGCCCCGAACTACCCTCGAGATGTGGGCACGGGACCTAGGACCACAAGTGAACCCAAGCTAACCCTGCTGGCATGATCACGAGCATACTAAAGATAATAAACTGATGCAGAAGCTAAATCATAAATAAAATGAAAAGATGGGGAACACCCATATACTATAATTGAGATAAATGAAAACTGATGAGTTTAATACAAAGAAGATATTAACTCAATACTAAGCTGAATCTAACTATGTCTGAAAATAGCCTCTAACTGACTAGAAATACTGGACAGGACCTAGCTAAGTCTAGCAAAACTGAAACTAAAGGACTAAAAATACTAATAAGAAACTCATGACTATTGTCCTCGGAGAATGAGGACTCACCACTGATTCTGCTGAACAGGAGATCAGAAACCGATGTAGGCGTGATCTGGATGCTGAGAACTGAACCTACATCACGAGAAGATGTAGTGCAGAGTATGCGTCAGTACTTGAAAGGTACTGAGCATATAGGATAGAATAAAGCTGAAATAACATATAACTAAACAAAGAAAATAAGCAATGATATAATCTGAACATGATATAGCTACTGAATACTGAGCTAACTGAATGCAATGACCAATTTATGACATGTTGAGACTGAATACTAAATATACTGATACATGGTCAATGCAATATAATCTGACTGAACTGTGGGAGCTACTAATAACCGATGATAAAACCACATGAGCTAAATGTAGAGTTCGATGTATACACCGCATCGAGAGGACCCATTATACCCTGCTAAAGGTATAGAGGCATGTTGGCCTGATCACTGAAATGATGCCCACAAAGGGGACTTACAACCTATGTGGCTAGTAGTTTTGGGACTATTTGGGTATGCTGAACCATAGCCCAACTCAGTATTATGCTACTCTCAATGGATTAAGTGATTAACGCATTATAACTAAATTTTTGTAAGTTACTGGATAGCTCAAACTGGACATGCAAACTGAGTATACAACAATTAACTTATATTGATGCATTATTAACTGAGGCATGTATAACTGAATAACTGAAATATCTTACCTAGCATGTGTAATTCAAGCACTAAAGAAATACATAGCTGGGGTTCTAGAATTCATGCAATAAACTGAATACTAACATACTAATCTGATTTGGATAATTCTAACAGCTAAGAACCCAATAATTCTAACATTCAAGAAACCCTAGGTCTAGTCATAATAAGGGATTCAAGAAACTGACTGAAAACTAGGGACCTAATGGGTGAAAGGAGCCCACTAGTGAAATCCCACATACCTGGTGACGAATTCCACGGAGAAATCTTTAGATTTTGGGGTTGGAACTGATGGAACCTTGATGCGTTCTTGAACTAGGGTTCTTGACTTCTTTTCTCTTCTTATGCTCTAATTTTTCTAAGTTTTGATAAATGATTTGACTTAGGTAAGTTCTAGTTATGTTTCTAGGCTTAAACTGACTAAAACCTCATAATTTAGGGTCTAAACGACGTAACTTAGGGGTTAAACGAAATAGGAAAAGACCAAAAGACCCATGACTTAACTGCTGTAGAAGTGACCGATGGACGGGACCTACGGGCCGTAGATTAGGGTCATAGGTCAAGTCTGCCCGACAGGGCTTCACTAAAATGACCATAACCTTTTACTTGAAGGTCGGATTTTAGCAAACTCGTTGGTGTTGGAAAGAGAATTTAATTATATATCATATCATAGGTTATGGGATACATAATTCCTTTTGTGCTGAGAGTGATTACCATTTGAAGTTGACCCAATTAGCAATTTCCCCCTAATTGTCTGCTGGCCTTCACCAACTATCAGACCTACGGACCGTGGATCAAACGACGGTGCGTGCTGGTCGGCCATCGTTAGCGTCAGAGTCTTGGTAAAGGGGGCCTCGATCCACGGACACAGACCACGGACCGTGGTCTGGCCTACGGACCGTGGGTCTGTCTGTGGGTTGAGACTTAGCCAATTTTCAGAGCTGGGTTTGGGGAGGGTTTGTAGTGGTGACCCACGGACCATCAGCATGGGCCGTGGTCTGACCTATGGTCCGTGTGTGGCAACCGTGGGTTGCACCTGCAACTTCTGAAAATCTGAAATTTGGTCTGCTTTCAGATACGGGATGTTACATTATCTCTCATTTGGGACCATTCATACTCGAATGAAGACTAAACTAGCTGAGTATAGAGGGAAAAAGTTACAATCCCTACCACTAAGTAATTGAAACTGATTTCTTACTAAACTGAGTTCAAGAACATACAAATACACTGAAAATGCAAGGATGACTGAAGGAACAAAATACTAAGACTGAATTAGCGCATGAATGATTGAAAAACTGAAAAGGAACTATTACCTCAAGCTGGAATGGAATCGGAAGGAAAGAGGTGAGGATACTTGGACTCCTCCACAAAAACTTGACTGAAGCGACTTCTTTGTTTCTCAACCTTCTAACCTGATGATCGAGAATCTCAACTGGTACATCCTCATACGAGAGACTATCTTTCACAACCACACTCTCTAATGGCACTACAGATGCGGGATCACCCACACACTTCTTCAATAGTGAAATGTGGAAGACTGGATGCACTGCTACCAAATTTGCTGGCAACTCTAACTCATAAGCCACTTTACCAATCCTTTTCGAGATCCGATAAGGGCCTACATATCTGGGACTGAGCTTCCCTTTCTTGCCAAACCTCATCACCCCCTTCATAGGTGACACCTTCAGAAAAACACAATCATCAACTTGGAACTCTTGTTCCCTTCTCCTTACATCTGCATAAGACTTCTGGCAACTTTGGGTTGTCTTAAGTCTATCTCTGATGAGTTGCACTTTCTTCATAGCATAATGGACTGAATTTGGCCCTATCAAGGCTGCTTCACCTATTTCAAACCAGCCAACATGAGATCTACATCTACGCCCATACAATGCCCCATAAGGGGCTATCTGAATGCTAGAATGGTAACTATTATTGTAGGCGAACTCAATGAGAGGAAGGTGATCATCCCAACTCCCCTTGAAATCGATCACACCAGATCTCAACATGTCCTCTAAGGTTTGAATGGTATGCGCTGCTTGGCCATCTGTTTGCGGATGAAATGTTGTGCTAAGATTAACCTGAATACCAAGACAGTTCTGAAAGGACTTCAAGAAATGAGAGGTAAACTGAGGACCTCTATCTGAAATGATACACAAAGGAACCCCATGCAACCCGACTATCTCATTAATGTAAAGCTTGGCATAGTCATCCGCCGAATCTGTAGTCTTGACCGCCAAAAAGCGAGAAGACTTAGTAACTCTGTCAACTATCACCCAAATGGAGTCATGTTGTCTGCGAGTACGAGGTAATCCTGTGATGAAGTCCATGTTGATCACTTCCCACTTCCAAGTAGGAATGTCAATCTCTTGAGTCATACCTCATGGTTTCTAATGTTCTACCTTGACTTGGTGGCAATTTGGGCACTTAGCCACAAAATCTTCTATATCTCTTTTCATACCATTCCATCAATAGACTTCTCGCAGATCGCGATACATCTTAGTGGCACTGGATAAATAGAATATCTGGAATTATGGGCTTCTGCAATAATGTGTTGTCTCAACTCACCCACATTAGGAAACATAATCGACCCTGATAGCGAAGCACACCATCCCCCCCTTGGGAGAATACCTCAACTCTCTATTGATGGACTGCACCCTTGAGTTCAAGTAATATCGGTTCACTGTCTTGCTTTTCCTTAACTTCCACTGCCAAATAAGATTTTGCCGCATTCTGAACCATTACACCACTATATGATATGCTCATAAGACGAACTCCTAGGCGAGCAAGTTTGTGAACATCCCTAGCTAGCTCCTTTCTTTCTTCCTCAACATGTGCTACATTACCCATGGATAATCTGCTAAGAGCATCTGCTACTACATTTCCCTTACCTGGATGGTAATGCACGTTCATATCATAATCTTTGAGGAACTTAAGCCACCTTCTCTGGCGAAGATTCAACTCTTTCTGGGTGAATACATACTGGAGGCTCTTATGATCTGTGAACACATATACATGAACACCATACAAGTAGTGTCTCCAAATCTTGAGTGCAAACACCATTGTTTCAAGCTCGAGGTCATGAGTAGGATAATTCTTCTCATGTACCTTAAGTTGTCTAGAAGCATAAGCTATAACCTTACTTCGTTGCATCAACACACAACCTAGGCCGACTCTGGATGCATCACAATAGATCACATAATGTCGCGACCCGATTTCTCGAGTCATGATGGCACCTACTATACCCTACCTATAGGTAAGCCAACCCGTAACCCAGAACATCAAGCAATGAGCGAAAGGACATAAACTAGCGAAAATAATAATCTAAACAAGAATAGCAAGGCGGAAGCAACCCAAAATAAATATACACAAAAATCCCTCAGAGAACCTGGAAGTCACTAGTACAGAGCTATCTAATAAAGAGTACAAGTCCCAAAAGTGGACCACAACACAGCGTGTCTCAAAGGCAACAAGACTAGCTAAAACAAAAGAAGGAGACAAGACAAACCCAAAATGCCAAGTGCTCGCCCTCATTTCCGAATCACAGCTGCAAAAGAAGGCTGGAGCTAATCACCGCTGGTAACTAGTACTGGGACCTTCATCACGAAATAGTTGCAGAGCGTAGCATGAGTACTAACACAATAGGTACTCAGTAGGCATCAAAGGCCGACTGAGCAAAATGGGTAAAAACAATAAGAAATGATAGAATCTAGATACAGAGAGGTCAAAACGGATATGAAAAGAAAGGACACGAGCATACCAGAAACAAACTAAGTACAACTAAACTAAACCTAACTGGACCTCATAAGCCCAGAAGGTACACTCGTGCGCAAGTTTAAGTAAAACTTGAACGAACCCCGAAATCTAGACAAGTACACAGAAAAGCTAAGTCTACTGAGAAAGAAGAAAGCCGGGCTCCCAGCCCAAAGTAACTAAGATAATCCATTAGACTCCACCCAGCCAGCAGTGCACTCCCAACCCAGCTAGAAAGAGTGACCTTAGGAGGCACCCAACCAAACAGTCCAGTCCCATCCCAGCTAGAAAGAGGGACCCGAGTATGAGGTAGATATCACGAGTCGTCCTACCATGCAATCAACTCCCAGCCCAGCTAGAAAAAGAGGCCCGAGGGCAATCTCCGATATCACCGAGTCTACCCAGCCAACGATACGCTCCCAACCCAGCTAGAAAAAATAACCCCGGGGGTGATGGTATCTCCAATAGGATCCAATCCAACAACTACCATCGTGGAACGCCGTCCACTTTAAGAAATCACAGAAAAGGCTCCAAGCCTGTACTATCTCATTCCCACACCTTTAGTGATGCACTAAACCTTCGAGAACACGTCAGAACAAGAGGGAGAGGATATAAAAGTGCAGTAAGTAACAATAACGCCTAATCTAAGGCTCAACTATCAGACTCAAGTCTGCTACTCCAGTCTACAAGGAGCTAAGTCATCCGAATGACGTCAGCAGAAAGTCAAGGCTATCTAGCCCACACTGGTCATAAGTCTAAGGCAATGCTAGCCTAACCTAGAGTAAGGACATCATGCTTATGGTTAAGGATGAACAAGGCATACAACTCATAGCATACAAGCAAACAATAGCATTTAGAACATAAGCATGCACATCTACTAAACCGGTTAACATGATACTATACCCGAAATATGGCTAATCGATCCTCACATGAGGTATCTAATCAAAGTAAGGTAGGAAACTGGTACCCACCCCTAATTCACTCCAACTGACATGCTTTTACACAATAAAGCTCAATCTGAAAGAAAGGAAGTCGTAGCCTACCTTACCGAAGCTTTTCCTTCCCGAATGACCTTTGAACACTGTCACTCTATCAAATATAGGATCACAACGTTAGTGCGATCGTTTAGACACCAAAATCACAACAAACAGAGACAGGTCAATTTTGGAGGTAAAACGGGAATCGTGTGACCCGCACCAAACTGTCCGAATTTGACTCCGTCAAGAGACCCTAAACAGCACCTCAAAGTTGTGTTCCAAAGTAGAACACAATTCGAGGCTCAAAACGCAGCAAAAACCAAAAAGCAAGAAACCACACTTTAATCAACTAAAAGAAAACCTACAGCTGTCAAAACTCGAAATCTACAAGGATCTAATGGTGTCCAGCACTCCTTGAACACTCTACAACGAAGTCACGACAATTCTCAACACGTGGGCCTTCGAATCACCCAAAATCGAGCTAAAATGAAAGAGATATGACCAAAACAAGAATGCCAAAAACAAAGGCTCGAAAAAGGGGTACAACAATCATGTTTATCGCGAAATTACCTAGAACACTCTACAACGAAGCCACCGAAAATACGAAGCTCCCGCACTTCGAATCGCCTAATTCGGATGAGAGATGAGAGAGTTAAGAGGGTTTTAAGTTTGGAAAATGGTTGCTGATTTATCTGTATTAAATAGCAGATTTTCTGCAATTTTTCCCAAATTTGTAAAACTCCGACGGGGTGCTCCGAACTCGTTCAGAACCCCGTCCACGCAAACGAGATATGCAACCATACCAAATTTAATATTCTGGACTCAACGGCGCACTCAAAATTTCCAGACGAGGTCATATTGACAAAAAGTGGGTCCCACACTGAAATGGCATTTTAAGTCAAAACCCACAAAAGGGCTTGGAAAGATATCGAAAACCTCGGGATACAAAAGAAGGGTCAATCTAGACTAAACTCGACATTTAGGAGCTAACCGCGCTGACGGAATTCTCATCTGAGTGCGTTTACTCAGAATGTTGACCAAAGACAAACTTAGGCTTAAACTTAAAGTTAAAACGCCTAATAGCACCGACTCACACTAAAAACCTCCGAAGTCATGCCGACCATGCTACCAGCCTAAGATGACCCTTCCGGAGATGATGGAATCGTCAGAATTGGATTCTGATGTAATCTTCTTGAAATTTTGATCTAAAATTATCTTTCAAGGTTCATAAGCTCTAAAACACAAAAACTCTCACCAAGACAAAACGAACGACCAGGTGACCGAACTATCAGTCCCAGCAAGTCATAAATGACTTGGGGTCGCTACAGAAATGCTCTAAACGACACACAGAAGGCAAGACGCAGAAATGACCAGAAGGTTCATTACAATATCCATTACTAAAAAGGACTTTCGTCCGCGAAAGTAAGGGTCAAGAAGTACCTGAAGGCTCAAACAAGCCGGGAAACAAATCTCGCATCTCCTGCTCTGTCTCCCAAGTAGCCTCCTCGACTAGACGATGCTTTCAATGGACCTTAACAACAAGAATAGCTCTCGAGCGCAATCTCAAAGGTTTACGTCTCCAGTCCACATAACTCTGGTGCCTACTCTGAGCCGTCCTAAGTCTATCCTAAATCACTCTCACCTAGTCCAAAGCCTCCTGAATCAAATCTGCACCCTGCGGCTTAGGCTCCGTAGACTCAAAGCAGCCCGCCGAAGAGCGATAACGCCTACCATACAAGGCCTCGAACGGCGCCATCTAAATGCTAGGATGGTAGTTGTTGTTATACGCAAATTCTGCCAAAGGCAAGAACTGGTCCCAATGACCACCTAACTCCAAAACACAAGCTCGCAGCATGTCCTCAAGAACCTGAATAGTACGCTCCGACTGACAATCAGTCTGCGGGTGGAAAGTTGTGCTAAGGTCAACCCGAGTGCCCAATTTATACTGAAAGGTCCTCCAAAATCTAGACGTGAACTGAGAACCCCGATCTGATATAATAGAAACTAGCACCCCATGAAGTCGAACCACCTCCCGAATGTAGATACAAGCCAATCTCTCGGCGCTAAATGAAGACTGAACAAGAAGGAAACGTGATGACTTGGTCAATCGATTAACGATGACCCAAATGCTATCAACACCTCTAGAAGTCCGCAGTAGGCCAACCACAAAATCCATAGTAATGCAATCCTACTTCCACACCGGAATGGGTAATCTCTAAAACTCACCACCAGGCCTCAAATGCTCGGCCTTTACCTGCTGGCAGCACAAGCAACAGAAACAAAGTCAGCAATATCTCTCCTCATGCCACGCCACCAGTAATGCTGCCTCAAATCGATACACCTTCGTTGTGCCCGGATGGATAGAGTATCTAGACTCATGGCCTTCAGAAAGTATCAACTGTATCAAATCCCCAACTCTCAGAACATAGATGCGGTCGGCAAATCTCAACACTCCATCAGGATCTAAGGTAGCCTGACCACTATCACCCGATAACACTCGATCTCTAAGGGCCACCAAGGCCTCATCCTCAAACTGACAACCACGAATCCTATCAAGAAAGGAAGATTGAACTCCCATATGGGCCAAAACACGTCTAGAATCTGAGATATCCAACCGAACCATGCTATGGGGTAAGAACTGAATGTCCAAAGCCAAGGGTCACTCCTCAACAAATAAGAAGGCTAGACTACCCATACTCACCGCCTTTCGGCTCAAGGCGTCCGCTACCATATTCACCTTGCTCGAATGATAGAGAATAGAGAGCTCATAGTCCATCAGGAGCTCAATCCAACGACGCTGCTTGAAATTAAGATATCTCTGGCTCATGATGTACTGAAGACTCCTATGATCGGTATAGATCTCACATTGAACTCCATACAAGTAGTGCCTCCAAATCTTAAGCGTGAAAACTACTGCCGCCAACTCCAACTCATGAGTGGGGAAGTTACGCTCATGAATCTTAAGCTGCCTCGACGCATAAGCAATAACTCGGCCCTGCTGCATCAATACACAACCCAAACCAACACCGGATGCATCACAATAAACCGTGAAGCCCTCGTCCTCAACTGGAAGAGTCAGTATATGAGCGGTGGTCAATAACTCTTTGAGCCTCAAAAAGCTCGCCTCACACTTCTCTGACCAAACAAAGGGAACATCAACAAGAGTCAACCGGGTCAGAGGTGCTGATAAGGTGGAGAAACCCTCAATAAATCATCTATAGTAGCCTACTAGTTTGACGAAGCTCCAAATCTCAGTAACTGAGGTGGGCCTAGCCCAATCACTAATAGCCTCAATCTTTGCCGGATCTACCATGATGCCCTCCTTGGATACAAAATGCCCCAAGAACACTACAGAGTCTAACCAAAACTGCCACTTTGAGATGTTGGCATAAAGCCGCTGATCTCTCAAAGTCTGGAGCACAACCCTCAAATGTTGCTCATGATCATCCCTACTCCGCGAGTATATCAAAATGTCATCAATGAAGACTATGACAAAGGAATCAAGAAAAGGTCTGAACACATGTGTCATCAAGTCCATAAAGGCAGCAGGGGCATTAGTCAACCCAAATGACATCACCGAGAACTCATAATGGCCATAACGGGTTCTAAATGCAGTCTTAGAGATATCCGCTGC
Source organism: Solanum sparsipilum (assembly GCA_029582215.1). Lineage (NCBI taxonomy): Eukaryota > Viridiplantae > Streptophyta > Magnoliopsida > Solanales > Solanaceae > Solanum > Solanum sparsipilum. Next base: position 14,061 of record JAKRZT010017876.1, read on the forward strand.
CCTAATCCTCAACTGTTGGTAACCAGACCTCAAATCAATCTTAGAGAATACTGAAGCTCCCTATAGCTGGTCAAATAGGTCATCAATCCTAAGCAGAGGATATCGATTGTTTACTATCACCTTATTCAACTGCATATAGTCAATGAACATGCGCATCGTACTGTCCTTCTTCTTCATAAAAAGAATGGGAGCGCCCCAAGGTGAAACACTAGGTCTGATAAATCCCTTACCCAAGAGATCCTGAAGCTGAACACTGAGCTCCTTGAGCTCTGCAGGAGCCATCCGATATGGCAGAATAGAAAGAGGTCGAGTACCTGGCTCAAGCTCAATCGGAAAATCAATATCACGCTCTAGGGGTAGGCCAGATAGGTCAGTAGGAAACACATCTAAGAAGTCCGAAACAACATGAACTAACTCAATCGGAGGAACCTCCCTACTCATATCACGCACATAGGCCAAATATGATAAGCATCCACTAGCCACTAGCCTCCTAGCCCGAATAAAAGAGATAACCCCAACTGGTGTGCTACCACGAGATCCCTGCCACACCACCGGAGGAATACCAGGAATGGCTAAGGTATCGATCTTAGAGAAGCAATCTAAAACAGCGCGATAATAGGATAACCAGTCCATCCCCAAAATCACATCAAAATCAACCATGTCAAGCAATATAAACTCAACCCGGGTGTCACTCCCCTGGATAGTAACTAAGCAAGATCGAAATACCTGATCCACTACTAAAGACTCACCCACGGGGGTCGACACACGCAACGGCGCTACTAGAGGCTCAGACATCATACTCAATCGAGAGGCCGAGTAAACAGAAACATATTAAAAAGTAGAGCCTGAATCAAATAAAGTCAAGGCGGGCTGCTGGCATAAAATAATTGTACCTGTGATCACATCGTCTGATGCCTTAGCCTCCTCCCTCGCTGGAGTTGCATAGAAATGGCTATGTCTGCCTCTGCCCTGACCACAAACCTACCGCATGACCTGCCTCCTCGGGGACCACCTTGTATACCCTGCTGACCACCTCTACGGTCCTGACCCTAACCACATCCTCAAGTTGGAGGTGCTGGTAAAGTTGGGGGAGCTACATGAGGAACGAGAGCATTCCAACTATGCTGAGGGCAGTCTCTGGCCCAATGACCCATCTCACCACACTCATAGCAACCATGTCGAGGGTGACTCCCAAAAGAACGACTACCAAGGCTTGAAGAACCCGATTGAAACACCTCGCGACCTTGACTCGAACTTGCCTCACTCCGACCACCATCTGATGCCTCAAGAGAGGCAGGACTGTGTAGGTCTGCTAGACTAAAACTGTCGAAACCATCGTCTGGCCCTGTCATGATAATCTCTAGACTTGGGGCGGGAGTCAGTGTAGTTGCCCTCATGCCTAGCCCTCTTTTCGGTGCCCCCTTAGGCCTCGCGACGAAGATGCTCCATAGTACTACCATGGTGAACTATATCTAAAAAATATCGACCCGCAGAAACTAAGGACTAGGTCTCAAGCCGAAGCTGCAATCTCAACCCACGAACAAAGCACCTAACTCTCTCCTCCTCTGTAGGTAATATCATCTCGGCATGGCGGGAAAGCTCGTGGAACCTAGTCTCGTACTCTGCTATTGACATAGAGACCTGCTCCAACCTGCAGAACTAATCCCTGAGGCGTTCTCTGATGTTACAAGGGATAAACATGGCCAAGAAGGCCTCAGAAAACTCATCCCATAATACCGGTGGAGATCCAATTGGCCTGGTCTGAATGAATGTGCGCTACCACTGCCTGGCTGGCCTATCAAGATAGTAAGCAATGAAGTCGGCCCCTCTAGATTCCACAAGGCCAAAGGTGCGAAGCCTCTCACGGCAAGTAGTAAGAAACTCGTGGGCATCCTCATACACAGCCACAGAAAATCTTAGTGGTGTCAACCTAAGAAACACACCAAGCATCTTCTGGTCCTCAAGCGGCATAGGACTGTCCGCTGCCAAGGGTTGTACTCCCTCAAGTGGTACCTGGACATGAGGTTCCCTCATTATAGGCTGATCCTGCGGTACTAGTGCTAGTGTAGTTGGGAGGGTGGCTGTTGCATCCCCCAAAGCACACCTAAGAGCTGAGCAATAGCGGCCTGGTGATCTGTAGTCAGAACTAGACCGGGTGACGGCTGGGTTGGCCCCGGCTCCACCGGCTGATCTGGTATACGAAGTGCATGAGGGTCCGCTACTGGCTCTGGATCCTTCTCTCTCTCCTGGACTGGTGTTGTGGCCCTCTCTCGACCTCAAGGTCGGCGTCTACCCCAAGCTGGGCTCTGTCTGCAGGCCTGGGTGCATCACCCCCGGCCGCGCCACCTCGCAGTGAGCCATCCTGCGAAAGAGTGAAACAAGTGAGATTTCAAGGAACCAATAAGACACATGCTGCACGAAAGTGAAACAAAAGAGGAAATCTTTCTAAGGACATCATGTAGCCTCCCGAAGATAGCTAAAACAAAAGAAGAGACAAGACAAACCCAAAACGCCATGTGTTTGCCCTAGTCTCCGAATCATGGCTGCAAAAGAAGGTTGGAGCTAATCACCACTGGTAATTGGTACAGGGACCTGCATCACGAAATAGATGCAGAGCGTAGCATGAGTACCAACACAACAGGTACTCAGTAGGCATAAAAGGCCGACTGAGCAAAAAGGGAGAAAACATTAAGAAATGATAGAATCTAGACACAGAGAGGTCAAAGCAGATATGAAAAAAAAGCACACGAGCATACCAGAAACAAACTAAGTACAACTACACTAAACCTAACTGGACCCCCTTAAGCCCAGAAGGTACACTCGTGCGCAAGTTTAAGTAAAACCTGAACGGACCCCCATAATCCCTACAGGTACACAGAAAAGCTAAGTCTACTGATAAAGAAGAAAACTCGTCTCCCAACCCAAACTAACTAAGATAATCCATCAGACTCCACCCAACCAGCAGTGCACTCCCAACCCAGCTAGAAAGAGTGACCCTAGGGCACACCAAACCAAACAGTCCACTCTCAGCCCAGCTAGAAAGAGGGACTCGAGGGTGAGGTAGATATCGCGAGTCGTCCTACCATGTAGTCAACTCCCAGCCCAGCTAGAAAGAGCGACCCTTGGACATCAGCCCAACAGCACACTCCCAACCCAGCTAGAAAGAGAGGCTCGAGGGCGATCGCCGATATCACCGAGTCTATCCAGCCAGCGATACGCTCCCAGCCCAGCTAGAAAGAACGACCCCGGGAGTAATGGTATCTCCAATAGGATCCAATCCAACATTTACCACCATGGAACGCCGTCCACTCTAAGAAATCACAGAAAAGGTTCCAAACTTATACTATCTCAATCCCACACCTTTAGTGATCCACTAAACCTTCGAAAAGGCATCAGAACTAGAGAGAGAAGATATAGAAGTGCAGCAAGCAACGATAACGCCTAATCTAAGGTTCAACTATCAGACTCAAGTCTGCTACACCAGTCTACAAGGAGCTAAGTTATCCGAAAGACGTCAACAGAAAGTCAAGGCTATCTAGCCCACACAGGTCAGAAGTCTGAGGCAATGTTAGCCTAACCTAGACTAATGACATCATGTTTACGGTTAAGGATGAACAAGACATACAACACATAGCATACAAGCATACAATAGCATTTAGCACATAAGCATACACCTCTACTAAACCAGTTAACATGATACTATACCCGAAACATGGCCAATCGATCCTAACATCAAGTATCTAATAAAGTATGGTAGGAAACTGGTACCCACCTCCAATTCACTCCAATCGACATACTTTTACACAATTAAGCTCAATCTAAAAGAAAGAAAGTCGTAGCCTACCTTAAGGCCGACCGTGCGCTCTTCAAATCACTTTACCTGAGCTTTTCCTTCCCAAACAACCTTGGAACGCTGTCACTCTATCAAATATAGGATCACAACGTTAGTACGATCGTTTAGACGCCAAAATCACAACAAACAGAGATCGGTCAATTTTGGAGTCAAAACGGGAATCGTGGGACCCGCACCAAACTGTTTGAATTTGACTCCGTCAAGAAACCCTAAACAGCAGGTCAAACTTGTTTTCCAAAATGGAACACAATTCGAGGCTCAAAACACAGCAAAAACCAACAAGCAAGAAATCACACTTTAATCAACTAAAGGAAAACCTACAGTAGTCAAAACTCAAAATCTACAAGGATCTAATGGTGCCCAGCACTCCTTGAACACTCTACGACGAAGTCACGATAATTCTCAACACGTGGGACTTCGAATCACCCAAAATCAAGCGAAAATGAAAGAGATATGACCACAACAAGAATGCCAAAAACAAAGGCTCGAAAAAGGGGTACAACAGTCAGGTTTATCGGGAAATTACCTCGAACTACATGCACACGACAACTTTCGAACACTCTATAGCGAAGCCACCAAAAATATGAAGCTCTCGCACTTCGAGTCGCCTAATTCGGATGAGAGAAGAGAGTTAAGAGGGTTTTAAGTTTGGGAAATGGTTGCTGATTTATCTGCATTAAATAGCAGATTTTCTGCAATTTTTCCCAAAATTTTAAAACTCTGACGGGGTGCTCCGAATTCGTTTGGAACCCTGTGCACGCAAACAAGATATGCAACCATACCAAATTTGATATTCCGGACTCAACGGTGTAGTCAAAATTTCCATACGAGGTAATCTTGACAAAAAGTGAATCCCGCACTTAAATGCTATTTTAAGTTAAAACCCACAAAAGGGCTCGGAGAGATATCGAAAACCTTGGGACACAAAAGAAGGGTCAATCTAGACCAAACTCGATATTTCGGAGCTAAGCGCGCTGACGAAATTCTCATTCGATCACGTTTACTCAGAATGTTGATCAAAGTCAAACTTAAGCTTAAACTTAAAGTTAAAACGCCTAATCGCACCGACTCACACTGAAAACCTCGGGAGTCATGCCAACCATGCTACTAGCCTAAAATGACCCTTCCGGAGCTGATGGAATCGTCAGAATTGGAGTCCGATGTCATCTTCTTGAAGTTTTGATCGAAAATGATCGTTCAAGGTTCATTAGCTCCAAAACACAAAAATTCGCACCAAGACCAAACGAACAACCAGGTGACCGAACTGTCAGTCCCAGCAAGTCATAAATGACTTGGGGTCGCTACAGAAACGCTCTAAATGGCACACAGAAGGCAAGACACAGAAATTACCGGGAGGGTCATTACAATATCCACTACTAAAAAGGACTTTCATCTGCGAAAGTAAGGGTCAAGAAGTACCTGTAGGCTCAAACAAGCCGCTACTCTCGCATCTCCTGCTCGGTCTCCCAGGTAGTCTCCTCGACTGGACGATGCTTTCAATGGACCTTAACAACAGGAATGACTCTTGAGCACAATCTCTTCACATCTCTTGCTAGAATGACAACTGGCTCATTTACAAATGTCAAACGATCATCCAACTCGACTGCATCATACTGGAGCACATGAGATTCATCAAGAACATACTGCCCGCAACATCGAGACGTGGAAAACCGGGTGGATGGCTGAAAATGTTGGAGGTAGGGCCAACCTTTAAGTAACCTCGCCAACTGTCCGGAGTATCTCAAAAGGCCCAATGTATCTGGGGCTAAGCTTGCCCCGCCTCCCAAACCTCATCACTCCCTTCATGGGCGACACACAGATGAATACCCGATTACCAATAGAGAATCTCAAAGGTCGACAACTCCGATCCGCATAACTCTGGTGCCTACTCTGAGCCGTCCTGAGTCTATCCTGAATCACTCTCACATGGTCCAAAGCCTCCTGAATCAAATCTGTACCCCGCAGCCTAGGCTCTGTAGACTCAAAGCAGCCAACCAGAGAGCGACAATGCCTACCATACAAGGCCTCGAACGGGGCCATCTGAATGCTAGAATGGTAGTTGTTGTTATACGCAAACTCAGTCAAAGACTAGAACTAGTCCCAATGACCACCAAACTCCAAAACACAAGCTCACAGCATGTCCTCAAGAACCTGAATATTACGCTCCGACTGACAATCAGTCTGCGGGTGGAAAGTTGTGCTAAGGTCAACCCGAGTGCCCAACTCATCCTGAAAGGTCCTCCAAAAGCTAGATATGAACTGAGAACCCTGATCTAATATAATAGAAACTGGCACCCCATTAAGTCGAACCACCTCCCGAATGTAGATACAAGCCAACCTCTCGGCGCTAAATGAAGACTAAACAAGAAGGAAACGTGATGACTTGGTCAATCGATTAACGATGACCCAAATGCTATCAACACCTCTAGAAGTCCGCAGTAGGCCAACCACAAAATCCATAGTAATGCAATCCCACTTCCACTCCGGAATGAGTAATCTCTAAAACTCACCACCATGCCTCAAATGCTCGGCCGTTACCTTCTGGAAGCACAAGCAACGGGAAATAAAGTCAGCAATATCTCTCCTCATGCCACTCCACCAGTAATGCTGCCTCAAATCACGATACATCTTCGTTGTGCCCGGATGGATAGAGTATCTAGACTCATGGCCCTCAGAAAGTATCAACTGTATCAAATCCCCAATTATCGGAACACAGATGCGATCGACAAATCTCAACACTCCATCAGGATCTAAGGTAGTCTGACCACCATCACCCGTTAACACTCGATCTCTAAGGGCCAACAAGGCTTCATCCTTAAACTGATAACCATGGATCCTATCAAGCAAGGAAGACTGAACTCCCATACGGGCCAAGACACGTCTAGAATCTAAGATATCCAATCGAACCATGTTATTGGCTAAGAACTGAATGTCCAAAGCCAAGGGTCACTCCTTAACAAATAAGAAGGCTAGACTACCCATACTCACCGCCTTTCGGCTCAAGGCGTCCGCTACCACAATCGCCTTGCCTGGATGATAGAGAATAGAGAGATCATAGTCTTTCAGGAGCTCAATCCAACGACGCTACCTCAAATTAAGATCCCTCTGGCTCATGATGTGCTGAAGACTCTTATGGTCGGTATAGATCTCACATTGAACTCCATACAAGTAGTGCCTCCAAATCTTAAGCGCGAAAACTATCGCCGCCAAGTCATGAGTGGGGTAGTTGCGCTCATGAATCTTAAGCTGCCTCGATGCATAAGCAATAACCCGACCCTGCTGCATCAATACACAACCCAAACCAACACCGGATGCATCACAATAAACCGTAAATCCATTGTCCTCAACTAGATGAGTCAATATACAAGCGGTGGTCAATAACTCTTTGAGCCTCAAAAAGCTCACCTCACACTTCTCTGACCAAACAAAGGGAACATTAACAAGAGTCAACAGGGTCAGAGGTGCTGCCAAGGTAGAGAAACCCTCAACAAATTGTTTGTAGTAGCCAGCTAGTCCGACGAAGCTCCGAATCTTAGTAAGTAAGGTGGGCCTAGCCCAATCACGAATAGCCTCAATCTTCACCGGATCTACTATAATGCCCTCCTTGGATACAACATGCCGCAAGAACGCTATAGAGTCTAACCAAAACTGACACTTTGAGAACTTGGCATAAAGCCGCTGATCTCTCAAAGTCTGGAGCACAACCCTCAAATGTTGCTCATGATCATCCCTACTCCGCGAGTATATCAAAATGTCATCAATGAAGACTATGACAAAGGAATCAAGAAAAGGTCTGAACACATGTGTCATCAAGTCCATAAAGGCAGCAGGGGCATTAGTCAACCCAAATGACATCACCGAGAACTCATAATGGCCATAACGGGTTCTAAATGCAGTCTTAGAGATATCCGCTGCCCTAATCCTCAATTGTTGGTAACCAGACCTCAAATCAATCTTAGAGAATACTGAAGCTCCCTATAGCTGGTCAAATAGGTCATCAATCCTAAGCAGAGGATATCGATTCTTCACTATCACCTTATTCAACTGCATATAGTCAATGCACATCGTACTGTTCTTCTTCTTAACAAAAAGAACGGGAGCTCCCCAAGGTGAAACACTAGGTCTGATAAATCCCTTACCCAAAAGATCCTGAAGCTGAACATTGAGCTCCTTGAGCTCTGCAGGAGCCATTCGATATGGCGGAATAGAAATAGGTCGAGTACCTGGCTCAAGCTCAATCGAAAAAATAATATCACACTCTGGGGGTAGGCCAGGTAGGTCAGTAGGAAACACATCTAAGAAGGTACGAACAATAGGATCTGACTCAACCGGAGGAACCTCCTTACTCACATCACGCTCATAGGCCAAATATGATAAGCATCCACTAGCCACTAGTCTCCTAGCCCGAATAAAAGAGATAACCCCAACTAGTGTGCTACCACGAGATCCCTGCCACACCACCGGAGAAATACCATGAATGGCTAAGGTAACGATCTTAGAGAAGCAATCTAAAACAGCGCGATAATGGGAGAACCAGTTTATGGCCAGAATCACATCGAAATTAACCATTTCAATCAATATAAAGTCACCCCGGGTGTCACGCCCCTGGATAGTAACTAAGCAAGATCAAAATACTTGATTCACTACTAAAGACTCACCCACGGGGGTCGACACACGCAACGGCGCTACCAGAGGCTCAAACATCATACTCAATTGAGAGGCATAGTAAACAGAAACATACAAAAAAGTAGAGCTCGGATCAAATAAAGCCAAGGAGGGCTGCTGGCATAAAATAATCATACCTGTGATCACATCGTCTAATGCCTCGCCTCCGCCCTCGTTGGAGCTGCATAGAAATGGCTATATCTGCCTCTGCCCTGACCATCAAACCTACCACATGACCTGCCTCTTCAGGGACCACCCTATATACCTTGCTGACCACCTCTACGGTCCTGACCCTAAGCATGCCCTCAAGTTGGAGGTGGTGGTAAAGTTGGGGGAGCTACATGAGGAGCAGGAGCAATCCGGCTATGTTGAGGGCAGTCCCTGGCCCAATGACCCATCTCACCACACTCATAGCAACCCTGTCGAGGGCGACTCCCAGAAGAACGACTATCATGGCCTGAAGAACTCGACTGAAACACCTCACGGCCCTAACTCGAACTAGCCTCACACCGACCACCATCTGATGCCTGGAGATAGGCCTACGTAGGTCTGCTAGAATGACCCTGTCGAAACCGTCGTCTGGCCCTGTCATGATAATCTCTAGACCTGGGGCGAGAGTCACTGTAGCTGCCCTCATGCCTAGCCCTCTTCTCGCTGCCCCATTGGGTCTCGCGACGAAGATGCTCCATAGTACTAGCATGGTCAACTACGTCTAAAAAAGTTCGACCCGCAGAAACTAAGAACTAGGTCTCAAGCCGAAGTTGCAATCTCAACCCACGAAGAAAGCACCTAACTCTCTCTTCCTCTGTAGGTAATATCGTCTCAGCATGGCGGGAAAGCTCATGGAACCTAGTCTCGTACTCTGCTACTGATATGGAGCCCTGCCCCAACCTGCAGAACTGATCCCTGAGAAGGTCTCTGACGGTCGACGGATAAACTTGGCCAAGAAGGCCTCAAAAAACTCATCCCATGATACTGGTGGAGATCCAACTAGTCTGGTCTGAATGAATGTGCGCCACCACTGCCTGGCTAGCCCATCTAGCTGGTAAGTAATGAAGTCGGCCCCTCTAGACTCCACAAGGCCCAAGGTGCGAAGCCTCTAACAGCAAGTAATAAGAAACTCGTGGGCATCCTTACCCACAGTTCCAGAAAACCTTGGTGGTGTCAACCTAAGAAACACACCAAGCATCTTCTGGTCCTCAAGCGGTATAGGTCTGTCCGCTGCCAAGGGTTGTACTCCCTAAGGTGGTACCTGGACCTGAAGTGCCCTCACTATAGGCTGATCATACGGTACTAGTGCTGGTGTAACTGGGTGGGTGGCCAATACATCCCCCCAAGCACACCTAAGAGCTGAGCAATAGCAGCCTAGAGATATGGAGTCAGAACTAGACCGGATGGCGGCTGGGCTGGCCCCGGTCCCACTGGCTGATCTGGTATACAAAGTGCTGGAGGGTCCGCTACTGGCTCTGGATCCTTCTCTCTCTCCTGGACTGGTGTTGCGGCCCTCTCTCGACCTCGGGGTCGACGTCTACCCCAAGTTAGGAATATGTCTGCAAGCCTGGATGCATCGCCCCCAGCCGCGCCACCTCGCGAGTGAGCCATCCTGCGAAAGAGTGAAACAAGTGAGATTTCAAGGAACCAATAAGACACATGCTGGACGAAAATGAAACAAAAGAGGAAATCTTTCTAAGGACATCATGTAGCCTCCCGAAGATAAGTTACGGACGTCTCCGCACCGATCTGTAGGACTCTACTAGACGTTAGCTCTGTACAAGTGAGACCGATGAACCTAGGGCTCTGATACCAACTTGTCACGACCCGATTTCTTGAGTCATGATGACACCTAATATACCCTACCAGTAAGTAAGCCAACCTGTAACCCAAAACATCAAGCAATGAGGGAAAGGGCAGAAACTAGCGAAAATAATAATCTAAACAAGAATAGCAAGGCGAAAGCAACCCAAAATAAATATATACAGAAATCCCTCCCAAAACCTGGAAGTCACTAGTACAGTGTTAACTAATAAAGAGTACAAGCCTCAAAAGTGGACCACAACAAAATGTGTCTAAAAGGTAACAGGACTAGCTAAAACAAAGGAAGGAGACAAGACAAACCCAAAACGTCAAGTGCTCGCCCTCGTCTCCGAATCACGGCTGCAAAAGAAGGCTGGAGCTAATCACCGTTAGTAACTGGTACTGGGACCTGCATCACGAAATAGATGAAGTGCATAGAATGAGTACCAACACAACAGGTACTCAGTAGGCATCAAAGGCCGACTGAGCAAAAAGGGTAAAAACAATAAGAAATGATAGAATCTAGACACAGAGAGGTCAAAGCGGATATGAAAATAAAGCACACGAGCATACCAGAAACAAAATAAGTACAACTAAACTACACCTAACTGGACCCCCATAATCCTGACAAGTAGACAGAAAAGCTAAGTTTACTGAGAAAGAAGAAAACCAGGCTCCCAGCCCAAAGTAACTAAGATAATCCATCAAACTCCACCCAGCGAGTAATGCACTCCCAGCCCAGCTAGAAAGAGTGACCTTAGGAGGCACCCAACCAAACAGTCCACTCCCAGCCCAGCTAGAAAGAGGGACCCGTGGGTGAGGTAGATATCGCGAGTCGTCCTACCATGCAGTCAACTCCTAGCCCAGCTAGATAGAGCGACTTGTGGACATTCAGCCAACAACACACTCCCAGACCAGCTAGAAAGAGAGGCTCAAGGGCGATCGCCGATATCACCGAGTCTACCCAGCCAGCGATATGCTCCCAGCCCAGCTAGAAAGAACGACCCCGGGGGTAATGGTATCTCCAATGGGATCCAATCCAAAAACCACCACCCGTCCACTCTAAGAAATCACAGAAAAGGCTCTAAGTCTATACTATCTCAATCCCACACCTTTAGTGATTCCCTAAACCTTCGAAAATGCGTCAGAACTAGAGGGACAAGATATAGAAGTGCAGCAAGCAACGATAACGCCTAATCTAAGGCTCAACTATCAGACTCAAGTCTGCTACTCCAGTCTTCAAGGAGCTAAGTCATCCGAACAACGTCAGTAGAAAGTCAAGGTTATCTAGCCCACAGGGGTCATAAGTCTAAGACAATGTTAGCCTAACCTAAACTAAGGACATCATGCTTACGGTTAAGGATGAACAAGAAATACAATACATAGCATACAAGCATACAATAGCATTTAGCACATAAGCATGCACCTCTACTAAACAGTTAACATGATACTATACCCGAAATATGTCCAATCGATCCTAAGATAAGGTATCTAATCAAAGTAAGGTAGGAAACTGGTACAGACCCCCAATTCACTCAAATCGACATGTTTTTACACAATTAAGCTCAATCTAAAAGAAAGGAAGTCGTAGCCTACCTTAAGGCTGATCGCGTGCTCTCCAAATCACTTTACCAGAGCTTTTCCTTCCCGAACGATGTTTGAACGCTGTCACTCTATCAAATATAGGATCACAAGGTTAGTACGATCGTTTAGACACCAAAATCACAACAAATGGAGATGTGTCAATTTTTGAGTCAAAACAAGAATCATGGGACCCGCACCGAACTGTCCGAATTTGACCTCATCAAGAGACCTAAACAGCACCTCAAACTTGTGTTCCAAAATGGAACACAATTCGAGGCTCAAAACATAGCAAAAACCAACAAGCAAGAAACCACACTTTAATCAACTAAAAGAAAACCTACAACATTCAAAACTCGAAATCTACAAGGATCTAATAGTGCCCAGCACTCCTTGAAGACTCTACGATGAAGTCACGACAATTCTCAACACCTGGGACTTCGAATCACCTAAAACCGAGCTAAAATGAAAGACATATGACCAAAACAAGAATGCCAAAAAAAAGGCTCCGAAAAGGGGTAAAACAGTCAGGTTTATTGCGAAATTATCTCGAACTACGTCCACTCGACAACTTTTGAACACTCTACAGTGAAGCCACTGAAAATACGAAGCTTTCGCACTTCAAATCGCCTAATTAGGATGAGAGATGAGAGAGTTAAGAGGGTTTTAAGTTTGGGAAATGGTTGCTGATTTATCTTCATTAAATAGCAAATTTTCCCAAAATTTTAAAACTCCGACGGGGTGCTTCGAACTCGTTCGGAACCCCGTGCACGCAAACGAGATATGCAACCATACCAAATTTGATATTCCGGACTCAACGGCGTAGTCAAAATTTCCATACGAGGTCATCTAGACAAAAAGTGGGTCCCACACTCAAATGTCATTTTAAGTCAAAACCCACAAAAGGGCTCGGAAAGATATCGAAAACCTCGGGACACAAAAGAAGGGTCAATCTAGATCAAACTCAACATTCCGGAGCTAACCGCGCTGACAGAATTCTCATCCGAGAGCGTTTACTCAGAATGTTGACCAAAGTCAAACTTAGGCTTAAACTTAAAGTTAAAACGCCTAATCGCACCGACTCACACTGAAAACCTCGGGAGTCATACCGACCATGCTACTGGCCAAAAATGACCTTTTTGGAGCCGATGGAATCGTCAGAATTGGATTCCTATGTCATATTCTTGAAGTTTTGATCGAAAATGATCGTTCAAGGTTCATAAGCTCCAAAACACAAAAACTCGCACCAAGACCAAATGAACGACCAGGTGACCGAACTGTCAGTCCCAGCAAGTCATATATGATTTGGGGTCGCTACAGGAACGTTCTAAACACACACAGAAGGAAAGACACAGAAATGACCAAGAGGGTCATTACAATATCCACTACTAACACTAAGAGTGTGCCCAATCAAAATAATCAGCATGTCCCAGTTCCTGCCAACACTAATGTTGGATCAACTGCAGCTAGAGTTCGAGATTTTGTTCGAATGAATCCGCTTGAGTTTTTAGGGTCACAAATTGGTGAGGACCCACAAAACTTCATTGATGAGGTTAAGAAAATCTTTGGAGTGATGCAAATGACTGGTAATGATAGGGTAGAGTTGACATCTTACCAGCTTAAGGATGTTGCTCACATTTGGTTCACTTAGTGGGAAAAAATAAGGGTGCGGATGTAACTCCTGTGACTTGGGAGTGTTTTACTGGAGCTTTTCTAGACAAGTTCTTCCCGAGAGTGTTGAAGAAGGCTAAAACTCAGGAGTTTGTTAATTTTAGATAAGGTACAATGTTAGTCCAAGATTATGGACTAAAGTTCACTCAACTCTCCAAGTATGCTCCACACATGGTTGTCGATCCAAGGGCACAAATGAGTAAGTTTCTATTTGGGGTATCTGACTTGGTGAAGACAGAGTGCAAGTATGTTGTTATAGGATATGAATATCTCTAGGCTTATGACTCATGCTCAATGGGTTGAGGGAGATAAGCTTAGGGAACTGTCTAAGGACAATAAGAAGGCTAGATGAGGGAACTATGAATACTCTTAGCAGAAATCAAGTAGTGGAAATCACTCATAATTTCAGCAGAGGTCTACAGTCCCAACACCTTCATCAGCTATTTCTCCATTCCCAGGTTTCGACAGGATGAAAAAGGTAGGGCATCAGGCTCTAAGTTTCAAGGGAGTAATTCAGGTAACAGGACTTTCCCAACTTGTCCAAAGTGTGGTAAGAACCATCTGGGCGAGTGTCTTGCAGGCAAGGAATGATGCTTTGGGTGTGGTCAGTTCGACCATAGGTTGAAGGATCGCTCTTCTTCTAGGAAGGGGCAAGAAGGTAACAATAATAGGGCTCAGTCTACAGCTCCAGCACTACCAGCAGGTTGCCCAACTCAGCATGGTGCTTCATCTAGTATAGGTGGTGGTCAACGCTAGAACAGGTTGTATGCTCTCCAGGATTGCCTGAACAAGGAAGATTTTCCTGATATGGTCATTGGTACATTACAAGCCTTCCATTTTGATGTTTATGCATTGTTAGATCCAGGAGCTACTCTTTCTTTTATAACTCCCTACATAGCAGTAAACTTCTGTGTCAGTCCAGAAAATTTTTCAGAACCCTTTTCAGTCTCTACTCCAATAAATTGGAACATAAAGAGTATATAT